>JBBPJL010000193.1:0-24328 GCA_038088675.1 Xanthoconium separans | reverse complement strand
GACGTCTTTGAACCTAGATATGGTCTTTACGACCTTTTGGGTGCGGGGTGCGTATATCTGTACGCGAGTAGCCGCGGTGACTGCGTACCTGTGTGGCTTTGCGAGTGCAAAATGTACAGCGGTGACTGGAGCGTACTCCTTGATGAACACGGGGCGCTTGAACTGACGCCAGTAGCGGGACTCGGGGTTGCGGCGTGTCCCTTGCGGACGGGGAGGTCTCTGCACGACGACGGGTTGATAGTCCATCGCTGCACTTACATAACTTGTAGTAAGTACTAATAGAACACGGAGAGAAGGGAGGACCCCTGGGAATGCAGGACCCCCGGAGATCCAGATAAGATGCCATCGATACGATATTCATCTCTTCTCGTCCTCAACAACCATCATGCTGCTCTTCGCAGACATCCTGACCGGAGACGAGATGTTCTCTGATGCCTTCCCTCAGTGCGTCTCACCGTCACCAGCCCTCACACCAATCCTCATTCTCTCTCCAGCAAATTAGTCGACGATGTCGTCTACGAGGTCGACTGTCAAACGATTACCGTCAAGAAAGGCGCAGATGTCGACATTGGTACACACCACCCATCACACCGCCCCACTTCGCTCACCTTCTCACAGGGGCAAATCCCTCTGCTGAGGAGAACGAGGATGCCCTCGAGGATGGCGCCCAGCAAGTTAACAACGTAGTGCATTCGTTCCGTTTTCAGCCAACATCGTTCGACAAAAAAAGTTACCTCAGTTATCTCAAAGTTCTGCCTTCCCCTATCTTCCCAAAATTCGCTCTCATCGCTTTCCTTGCATAGGGTTATATGAAAGCAGTCAAGGAGCACTTGAGCAAGACCGATCCAGACAGGGTCACCAAATTCGAAACCGCCGCCTCCCAATACGCCAAGAAGCTCGTTGCTGGCTTCAAGGATTACGAATTTGTTGGTTTTTCTCTCTCCTTGGGTCTCCTTTCTCAATGACCAAACAGTTTACTGGCGAGTCAATGAACGTTGACGGCATGGTCGTCCTACTCAATTATCGCGTGAGTTTCTTGCATTTATTTTCCTTGGGTGATAACCAAACCAAGTCCCATCTTTAGTCGGATGGCATCACCCGTGAGCATTTCCTCCGAACATGGCCCATTTCTAGTCTCATCACTTTTCCAGCATACTTGACTTTCTGGAAGGATGGTCTCAAGGAGCAGAAACTTTAGTCCTACATCTTAATGTTTCCTTCTCAAGCATTATATGGTCGCAGAACTAGTACTGAATCGTATATGGGAACCAAGATAGACAGTCCTGTTTTGATCTCCTAATCACAGTTCATCGTGCCCCTCCTTTGGAGTCTCAAAAACGGCCTGAGCATCCTTGGGCGTGTCCGCAACCGTCTTGGGCTTCAGGTCGTTCTTTGCTTGCTCCTCCACGAAAGCTATCATGCTCTCCAACGCACGGTCACCATCATAGTCGATGAATTCTCGTGATCCGGCAGCTTTGAACTTCAACGTTGGGAATCCTGCGACACGGAAAGGAACAGATTCTGGGAGGTCGTTTTCTGGCGCTTCAAACTTTGCACTGACGAAACGTGAGCCTTGGAGCGATATAACATTGCTTTGTTGATAGCTTACATGATGATTTGATCCTTCACGTTAGCAAAGTGATCGCCGAGGGAATCCCAGGTGGGCTTCAAGCGCTTGCAGTGGCCGCACCTTGACGATGCAACGTAAGATGACGCCTTCACAGTAAAAGATCGACGTACCAGGTGGCATAGAACTCGATGAAGACATCTTTCGAGTCGTCAAGGACGATCTCATCGAAATTCTGGCCGACAACGGTAAACACGCTCTCGTTCTGAGTCTCAGGAATTGGCTGGCTCTTCAACTTTGGAAGGAGTTTGCCTTCAATGTAATCAGCAACCATTGTTGAAATCGCCTCGGGCTCTATCGCCTTGTCCTGATCATAGGGGTACTTGAGTTGTTTTTGAAGGTCCTGGATAACAAAGCTTGGCCACTTGGGCTCGGCGAGGTTGAGAGCCTTGGCGTGGTCGGCAAACTTGGTCGCGTCAATCCAGACAAAGTTAACCTTGCCGCGATACAGGGACGCGACAGGTTTGAGAGAATCGATGTAACTTTGGCTCGTCTCCTCAGTTGGATCAACAAAGAGGTAGGCCAAGGGCTGTGCGCTGGTGGCGTAGATACTGTACGTATCGCCGTTGACTTCGCCAAGAATAGGAATGGAAAGTTCTTTCAACCAGTCTTCGACGTCCTTCACGGTGGCCGACGAGACTGGGTAAGGATACTCCGTCTTGTGCTCATCAAAGTCGCGGTACACAACGATAGCTGGAGGTGTCACGCCTGCGGCAGTAATAGCTTCCGGATCGGTGGACAGACCGAAAAGGTAACTGTCGCGATACTTTTGAGCAGTCGCGTCGAATTCTGAAACTGGTGCGTCTGTCTCGGAAGCCAGGTAAATAATGGCAACGATCTTGTCGGCTTTTTGGAAGTCGGCGAGGTTGGCTGCAGTGACTTGGGAGACTGCAGGCAACGATTGCCTTGAGAAATATTAGTCACGACACGTATGCAAATAGAAAGGGATAGTACATACTTGATCATGTAGCTCACAATGCCGTCCGCTTTACGGGGTCCACTGTAATCAGTTGGTTCACCGTTGCGGAAGACTTTAAGGGTCCTAGGAAGAGGACGTAAACATCCGAATCGAGAAACATGAACAGCCCGGACACGTACGGGTAACCCTGGATACCATGCGTTTGACAAAGTTCGGCTTCGTCGACGCAGTCCACTTTGGCGAGCTTGATGTTGTTCTCTTTCAGAGTGGTTGCTGCCTCTTCATAATGCGGAGCCAATGCTTTGCAGTGTCCGCACCTGTGTGTGTGCGGTTAGGCCGAGCGACGAAAGTCAGGCAGCGTTGAACATACCAGGGAGCAAAGAACTCAACGAGGATCAGTGGCTCTGGATTGACGGTGGACTCGAACGTGTCCTCAGTAACACTGAGAACATCTGAAGGTTTCTCAGCATCAGTCTCTGCGACGACAAGAGAAGCGAGAGCGACTGCAGTGGCCGCCGAGACGAACGATGAAAGACGCATCGTTAAGTTGTGGAGAAAAAAGCGAAGTGTAATGATGCACCGCTTTTATAGACTGGACAGTCGTGCATACGTGTCAATTTCCACCGCTCGGGACAAACACGACATCGCGGCACCTTAATTTATCCATTTTTTCACGCAATTAAGTATGATTTATGTACTCCGTCAGGGTAGAGACATTGTATGTGAACTTGTGAAGAATGTACTTCCACTCGGCACGTCAGATGTTCGAGAGATCAAAGTCGGAGCCACGCTGGCGACCACCACCATAGTTTCTTACCTCTGGCACAAACGGACGGGGTGGTGGAAAGTCTGACGTGGGAAATCTATGAGACCCACCTTCTGGAGGGGGTGAAGGAACTGGAAGGACGGCGCTCTTAGTTGGACGCATCACAAAAGAAGGGAGAACGAGCTCACTCTTCCGTGTTGGCGCGGATGGTCTCGCACCGTTTAGATGACGGCTCGGCGGTGCTGTAGATGGTCGAGGTGGCGTGTCCGAAGACGGAGGAGGACTGGAAGCAACACGGGGTCTTGGAGGTGGGAGCGCCGGACCCACCCGTGCTGGAGGCGGAAGCAGGTGTGTGGAAGACTCGGCCTCAGACAACGCTCTCACATGGACGGGAAGAGCGGGTGGCCCATCCGCTATAGGAGCTTTCCGAGATGGTGGCGGCGGCGGCGGTCGGGAAGGTGTGGAGCCGCCAATAGAGGAGGGGCGGGCAGGAGGGGGAGGAGGGGCTTTGCGAGCAGGAAGAGTAGGGTAAACATGACTAGGACGCACGAGATGGGGCGGGGATGTTCTCGCAGAAGACGATGTGTCGGCAGGCGATCCGCTGCGTGCAGCAACAGGTGGCGGGGGCCGAGCAGGAGGCGGAGGGTGTGGTTGTGATGTAGCTGGTGGTGACGAAGTCCTGGGCGGTGGCGGAGGTCGACGGGGAGGAGCCACAGTGGCTGGAGGAGATGGGACGCGAGTAGGTGCTGGCGGAGCTCGTCCTGGAACGGCAGGCGCTCGGGAAGGCAATGACGGTGCCGCTCTAGTTGGTGGTGCTGGCGCAGGGGGGGGAGGAGGGGCCGGTGTCGATGGCTTCGGAGGAGTAGCCCTGGAAGGAGGAGTGGGAGCACTTGGAGCAGGTGAAGGAGCAGCGCGGCCTGGCACTACTGGCGGCTTGCCGAGCGTTGGGGGCTTGCCTGGGATTCTGTGAGTACAGTCGGGACGACAGGTGATAAGAACAGATCAAACCTAGATTGGCCTGTCCTGCTGGTTTCAATTTGGGCACTCCACCTGCGAACAAACTTCCCAACTGCGGAGGGCCACCACCAGACGGAATAGCAGGGGCGGACGTTGGACCTCGTGAACCAGCACCAGCACCAGCACCACTGTTGGCCTTGGAGTCGACCAGAGGTGCACTGCGATCATTCGTCTCTGCCTTTTTCAACCTCTTTCCAGCTTGAATCTGTTTGAGAAGCTCGGGGGACGCCATTTCATCAGAAGGAGGTTCAAGACAACTACTACAAGGTAAACAGCGATAAATACTATTATGCAATATGGTACGGCGAGTAGTTACTTATTGTTTCACACATTGTTACAAATCTCGTTCAATCTCAGTAAAATGGCTTGAAATCATATCTGTACGCTTTGCAATCGATACGCACTGATGAACGATCAAGTAGTAGCACTACTACCAAGTATTGAGTTGTCCCGTGACCTGTTATGATCACGTGGAATTCACGTGCATTTGTGCCAAACAAAGGCCCAAACAAGCTTTCAGGGTCTATTGACCTCGAGTTAACGTTCAAGGCTTACACCAACCCACACCATGGATAACATACCGCAGCTCGGTACGGCTGCGGACTTGGAGCTTCGTGCAGCTCGCATTGCCGATCCTGGTATAGGTAAATGCATTTCTCTTTTTCTTGTACCACCTTCCACATCGTTGCCCCAGACCTCAAAACCAAGCACACAGTGGCATGCGAGCTCAGAGAAATGATCGACACAGTGAGGGATACTGATTCTGCACGCGTATTCCCACAGATGATTCCCGTTCTCCTCGAAATCCTTCGTTCCGGCGAGGCCGCGTCCCACAAAGACTCGCTTGAATACCAATTCCGACGCGTTATTCTAGAGGTCCTCCATCGCATCCCCTACAACGATTCAATTCGACCTCTCGCACTCCCTCTTCTTAGTGGTATGCTTCATATTCTTCGAAACGACAACGAAGAGAATGGTGTCACTTCTTGCAAGATCATCATCGATTTGCTTCGGTCCTTCAGAGCCCTCACTGAGGAACTTGTCTCGGAATTCATGTCTATCCTTCAGGATGTTTTTCGCAACATAAGCGGTCTCGTTCAGGAAACCCTGGCCATGGATTCTGCCATTTTGGATCCCAATATCGTCATGCCCAGCATTCGCAGCTTCAAGGTCTTGGCAGAGATGGGCATGGTCGTAGTCACATTTTCTCAAAGTCACCGTTCCATGGTGTCTACCTTGATACAAACAACACTAAGCCTTAACTTTGAAGTTCTCGCTCTCGAGTCGCCTGCTCAGCGAAAAGCACGCGAAGATTGTGAAGCCATGGGCTTATATTGGGCCGGCATGGCTCCAACCATTAAGAACATACACGCATATGCCGACTTCATTACTGCACAGATCAAGGTTACTTTACCCTTCTTTGTTTGTCACTCCTTTGATGTTGGCCTCAGATGGTATCCTACGTGGCCTACATAATTCGCGGTTTTGCGGAACAATTTGATTCATTTGGCGAGCGGCTGATTCTCTCTGCGCTCCGACTATTGCAGGATCTTCCTGCTAATGGTATCCAAGCCCGCAAGGTGTGCATATCGATGACCTTCAGCCGTCACAAAGTTCAGACTTTTATCCTAGGACCTCATGGTCGTATTGCGGCATCTCATAGGCACTCCCCACCGCAAGGCACTTCTCCCACAGATCGACAAACTTTTCAACGAGAGGATTCTACTCGGAAATGGTATTGGCAGTCAAGAGACCCTTCGGTATGGCGTAGACTTAGCCCGTTATCCGACTTATTGACATGCGTCCATAGTCCGTCAGCTTATGCCGCAATTGCTGATCTCGTTCACCATGTACGCACCGAACTTTCTGCTGATCAACTCGCGCGGGTCTCGAGACTTTATTCCACCCTCATCCACAATCCCTATCTTGGAAGCAACCTCCATACACTTTTCGCAAAGATGATGTTCGGTCTCATTGAGAATATCACGACCAAGGATACTCCTGAGGGTGCGGCTCGCATCCTCACTGCCATGTTTGAGACTTGTGTGGACAGAGTGGATGCAATGACGAATGTACTTGACGATGCGTTTGATCGCTTGGAGAGGGCAAAAGGTGGAGATGACGTACTGTCCCCAGCCCTGCAAATTGAGAGAGCGCGTCCTGTGGCTGCTGCCGTTTGCGCAGTGGAGAAGCCTGAGGAAGTGGTCCATGGTCAGTGACTGTATTTCTCAAACGATTCGAGCTCACCAACTTCCAGAGTGCCGATTGCTATTCCGCACGCTTTTGCATGGGTTTCGAGTATGCCTTGTTGGTTTGAAGAAATGTGAAGGGCCGATTCCTGATGGGACCGTCATATTTCGTCTCTTCAGCAGCTGCATCAAATGTATGGCGCTGTTTGATGCGGAGCCCAAGGAAGCGACAGAAGTGATGGAATGGTTCAGCTCGGTGCTCCTTGAAGTTAATTTGCACGTCTTTCAAGAGGTGTGGACGCACAAGGTGGAGCTATTCTTTCAAGCTGCACAAAAACGACCCACTCTCCTTCACATTTGTCAAATACTGTTCGGTCGGGAACCAGTCTCCCCGACGCTGGTTGCTATCGTTCTCCGGTTTCTGATCGACCGTCTACCACTTCTTGGCGAGTATGATGACCAGACGGCCGTGGTAACTATCCGACTCTTCAAATTGGCTTTCGGCGCCGTCGCCGTACTTCCCAGTCCCAATGAGCCGATACTAGCCTCCCATCTTGCCAAGTTAATCATGGACTGTTTCCCTTTGGCCGCCAAAGCCACGAAGCCAACCAATTACTTCCATTTACTCCGGGGCCTCTTCCGCGCCATCGGCGGTGGTGGTGGGCGATTTGAACTCTTGTATAAAGAGGTCTTACCTCTGCTGCCCGAGATGCTCGAAAGCTTAAACCGCCAATTGCTTGCATCAAACGGATACAGCAGAGATATGATAGTGGAACTTTGCCTTACTGTCCCGTTGCGTCTTACTCATCTCCTCCCGCACCTCTCATACCTCATGCATCCGCTTGCACTGGCTTTACGCGGAACACCAGAGCTCGTCTCACAAGGTTTACGAACGCTCGAACTCTGCATTGACAACCTAACACCGGATTTCCTCGATCCTACACTCAGCACAGTTCTGCGCGAATTGATGGAAGCTCTTCACACTCATCTAAAGCCGCTCCCGGCTAATCATCACCATGCTCACACGACGATACGTATCCTTGGAAAACTTGGTGGGCGGAACCGGCGCTTGTTGAGCAAAGAGCCATTGCTGGAGTATAAACCTTTCTCCGAACCTGCGAAGTTTGCACTCTCCTTTGGTGGAACAAGCGAGAGGGTTGAATTGTACGCCATGTCGAGTCTTGCAGCCCGTACCATGGCCAAGGCGGGACCTCCTCATCGGGCATATGCATACACTTTCCTTGAGTCATGCGTCACCTTCCTTGTGCATGAGGTTCGTACTTGTCTTTCCCTTTGTATTCCCCTGTGAGCTGATACCTTTGATAGAATACTCACAACGAAAACCAAGCCAGTGTCTTTGTCAAATGTCTTGAGGCCATTTTTGACGCCTTCTATATCCCCGAGCTAAAGGAAGACGCACAAAAGTACATCCGAGAGCTTTCAAAGGCGGTCTTTGCAATGGAGATGCGCAAGAATGCCACCAAGGAAATCGGTCTCAAGAGGTATCCTAGCTCGCTGCTTGCATCTTATCTTGAAGCGATGCCGCGGGTCTTAACACGCGAAAAACAAGAAGAGGCCAAGCAGGGACAAGATTTGGTTGCTCTTATTATCGACGATTTGGTCGTGCTGGGTAGAGATCAAGCTGCAACTCCTCTCGACATCGTTCCCATGCTCCATCAAATCGCAAGTCGTTTCAGCGCTATTTGTTTGGATGACTCTTGGGTCCGGAAAAGCGCTGGATGCAGCGGAATCCGAATCCTGACTTCTTCTCCAGAGTTTGGAGTGAAGTGGATTCAAGATCGCGAGGTGGACTTTGTTCGCACTCTCCTGCACATTTTAAAGGATCTTCCTTATGACCTTCCCCGCGACGTTGGCGACGTGGTCGATGTCCTGAAGAGGGTTCTGCGCGTAGGAAATGCGCAGGTCGAAGGAATTGCCGATGCCCCTATCACTTCCCGAACCAAGCTGGTCCATCTTATCGGTATCTTCTTTTCAGAGCTTTCGAGTCCGAATCCTGTAGTTCGACAAGCAGTGCAGACATGCATTGAGTTACTCGTCGAGCTTACCGGGAAGTCTGCCCATGATCTTCTCCTCCCCCATCGGGATCGTATGCTCACCGCGATATACACAAAGCCCTTGCGCGCACTGTCATTTCCTATTCAGATTGGCATGATTGACGCCGTCCGCTTTTGCATCAGCCTTGATCCACCACTTCCAGAGCTGAACGACGAGCTTCTGAGGCTTTTGCACGAGACTCTTGCGCTAGCTGACGCAGACGACCTAAATATTGGACGTGTTAATCTTCGCCAAGGCGGGCTGGAAGTGATTAAGCTTCGAGTGGCTTGTATCAAATTGTTGACTGCTTCCATGCCGATGACCGATTTCTTTGCCAAACAACATCAGACCCGGCAGAGGTAAGGATTAATTCTTTGCGGATTGGCCCGCTGATTGAGATCTTCACTTTAGAGTAACGAGCGTATACTTTAAGTCACTCTACTCGCCGTCGCAAGAAGTCAAGGAAGTGGCACACGAAGGGCTTCGGATGGTGCTCACCCATCAGAGTCGCCTTCCAAAAGAGCTTTTGCAAACGGGCCTGAGGCCCATCTTGATGAATCTTGCCGATCCAAAGCGGCTTTCGGTTTCAGGCTTGGAAGGTTTGGCTCGCCTTTTGGAGCTGCTCATCAACTACTTCAAAGTCGAGATTGGCCATAAATTGCTCGATCACTTTCGTATCGTTGCGGATCCCCAAATGTTGCAAACTTCAGCTCGTCTCCCTCTTCCTGAAAATGAAGGTATCACCAAGCTCGTTCGCTTGGCAAACATTTTCCACCTCCTCCCTTCTGCTGCAAATATATTTTTGGAAAACCTTGTCAACGCTGTCGTGCATACAGAAGCTCAAATGCAATTCTCCGATAGGACTCCCTTTTCCGAGCCTTTGGGGAAATACCTCGATCGATATCCCGGAGAGGCTCTTGACTTCTTCCTTCGCCACTTGCATTCCCCACGTCATCTCAGAACATTACGGAGCATTCTACTTGCCAAGCTTGCCCCTAACGTAGAGAGGGAATTAGCATCCAGGACGCAATCCTTGGTCATTCACTGCTTCAAGAGCGGTGACCCGGCGTTGTTGTTGCCAGGTCTGCATCTCTTGGATGACCTTGCAGAATCGCAGCCAGGTTGGATGTCCGAAAACAGTCAGGCAATTGATGCCGTGATCGAGATATGGAGATCAGAACCATTGCAGCCTGAACAAGCCGACGTCATGGTTCCAGATGTCATCCGCAGACAATCCGTCACTCTGTCACTCTTTCAAAAAGTACTCGAGAAAATACCAAGGATTGATTTATTATTCGAAGTTGTCGCGATTTACACCCGCAATCTACCCATGGATCTCACTCGGCTAACGCAGTTCCTTTATCGTCACGTCGCTCTGAACGAGGATTTGTTTTATCGTCGGAACATCCTTGCTCGATTCCTCATGTGGTTCGAAGACCGGTCTACTACGTCCTGGGGAACAAAAACCTTTTTCTTGCGGTTTATCGTCACACCAACCATCCTTGTTCAGGCAGACACACCCCATAAGGATGGCCTGCTTGATGCGGATTTCATAGCCGCCGTCCATCGAACGATCTGGCAGCCCATGATCGACGACACAACATTTGCAGAGGCCGACGACATGTTCAAGATTGAGCTCTTACATCTGACGACGGTCCTCGTGCATCGTTTTCCCGAATTATTGGAGGATGTCAAGAAGGACATTATTCGTTGTGCTTGGCATTATATCACTTCCGACGATGCAGTCGTGAAACAAACAGCATACCTCCTCGCCGCTCGTTTCTTCGAGGCGTTCGACACACCACAAAAGTTCATCCTTCGTGCTTGGACCGGCTTACTTCGTCCTCCACACACTGAGGGTAAACTTCTCATCAAACAGGCCTTAGATATATTGGCTCCGGTACTGCCTCGCTCCGGAGCAGATGAGGTAGGCTACCCCCAATGGGCAAAGACAACTCGAAGGCTTCTTGCGGAAGAAGGCAATGGTTTTCAGCAAATCATCATGATCTATCAGCTCCTGGTTCGCCAACCACATCTATTCTACCCAGTTCGCGCTCTGTTCATCCCCCACATGGTAAATTCCCTGAACAAGTTGGGCCTCTCCGGCACAGCATCCATAGAATCCCGCATTTTGTCCATAGACATCTCACAGGTCATTTTCGACTGGGAGCAAAATCCCCGAGACACTGGAATTCAACCAGTTGTAGCACCATGGGTCACTCCCTTGTCCTTCCGAGAAAGTATTGTAAGCTTCCTTGTTCGCCTGGCGACCGCGACGTTGGAGTCACAGGTCAGGATTGTTCTTGTTCCTCGAGCGCTAGTCTTGTTGCAGCAGATGGTTGCATCATCAGGTTGGTCAGATGTGACAGTGAAGTTGAACTACTTCTCGAGGGCGCTTGAACAGGTCGGTTCTCGCCTTGTTCACACCTATCTTGTCTTGACACCCTCTCGAAGATTGATCTGGATTCAGAGCCACAGCTCAACCAAGCCCTCAGCGCCGCCAAAGTCTTACAAGTAGTTACCGCTGACAAGGATGACGAGTGGTTCATGGCGAACGCCACGATCCTACAGTCCCTTGTGCGCAAAGGGTTGGTTACAGATGAACAAGGACTTCATGACGCCCTTCACCCTATTTTCGAGCGCTTGCTTCGTCTCTTCCCCCTGCCAGATAAGGATGAAAAGCAGGACGAGATGTCCGAATTCCACAACTTCGTGTATTCGGCGATCGAAGACGGTCTCGCCAACACGAACGCGTTGCGTGGCACCCTCCTCATGCTGAAATCAGTCGTGCAAGTGTCCTCTGAACGTGTACAACCTTTCTCTGCGTCCCTTCTGCGACTTTTCACCAAACTTGCCAAGGACCACGTCAACTCGGCACTAGACACGAGCGCGTATGAAAACGGGGTACGACTTATCACGTCGATCATTGAAATATGCAAAGCTACTTTACCATATCTCGGCGAACAGCGCAAGGCCTTCTTGGGCGCCTTCACAGCACTCGCGGAGAAGTCGAAGAGTCAACCGCTCTGTCGGTACATGCTCGACGTTATGCGGGAGTGGGCCCTGGCCAAAAATGAAGCATATCCTACGATGAAAGACAAGTTGAACGTGTTACAAAAAATGGCAGGCTTCGAATCCCGTGACGAGTCACTCTTCCACGCCTATCTGGAGCTGATCTACGACATCTATACTGAACCATCTCTTCGGAGGAGCGACCTGACATCCCGATTAGAGCAATGCTTCCTGCTTGGCAGTCGAGCACGGGATGTAAATCTCAGAGAACGCTTCTTGGATTTACTCGATGCTAGTATCCCCCGCTCTCCCTCGAGTCGTCTCGTCTACATCTTTGCAGTCCAAAACTGGGAGCCCCTCGCAGACCATAACTGGATCGCCGTCGCTCTACACCTTCTGCTTGGCTCTGTAGACGCAGAAATACCGCTCGTTCCGGAGAGGAAATTCACTCTCGAGCCTACTGCAGCGTATCTCATGACTCGCCACAAAGCCGCATCAGTTGTGCGCCCCATACAGCGCCTCGCTTTTCTTGATCCACTCTCTGCCAATGACATGTGGATTTCCGTGTTCTCGGCCACCTGGAGGTGTCTTTCTAGAAGGGAGCAGGCCGATATGACCCTTCACACAATCAACCTCTTGAGCAAGGATTACCACATCAAACAGACCGAGATGCGGCCAAACGTGATCCAAACTCTGCTAAGTGGCGTCCTGGCATGCAATCCCCCCATTATTCTGCCTCCTCATCTCGTCAAGTTCCTATGCAAAACCTATGGCGCGTGGCATGTTGGCCTTGAAATTCTCGAACACTCGCTGGATTTTGTGCGGGATGATGACATTAGCCTCCGTGATACTGTCTTTGATTCCTTGGCCGACCTCTACGCCGAGTTGGCGGAGGAAGACATGTTCTACGGACTATGGCGTCGTCGCTGTCTCCACCTAGAGACAAACATTAGCCTTGCGTACGAGCAGCACGGCATGTGGGAACAGGCAGAAACCACCTATGAACTTGCCCAGACCAGGTCGAAGTCAGGTGCAATCGCATTTTCTGAATCGGAATACTTCCTCTGGGAGGATCACTGGATGCTCGCGGCCGAGAAGCTCCAACAGTGGGACACACTCCACGAGCTTGCTAGGAGCGAAGGCAATCAGGAACTCATGCTCGAAAGCGCTTGGAGAATCAAAGACTGGACAGAACACAGGGAAGCTCTAGAGGACCAGATCAACCAACTCCCCGATATCGCCACCCCTCGGAGGCGAGTGTTTGAAGCTTTCATTGCCCTCTTGAAACTTCCGGCTGCCTTGGACAAAAATACAGAATTTACCAAGATCCTCGAAGATGCAATGCAGCTCTCCCTCCGCAAATGGGTCGGGCTGGCTCCGCAGCTCTCAGTTGCCCATGTCCCCTTGTTGCAGCACTTCCAGCAGTTCGTAGAGCTTCAAGAAGCTGTTCAGATTTTCGGCTCTCTCTCGACCACGACAGCGACAAACTTGGAAAAGAAGTCATCTGACCTTAAGATGGTCCTTCAAGCGTGGAGAGAACGACTACCCAACCTTCATGACGATATTAGTATCTGGAGCGACCTAGTGGCATGGCGGCAGAATGTCTTCAACGCGATCAACAAAGCTTACATCCCCCTTATCTCTACTACCAACCAGAACGGCAATACAAGCTCTACCAATGTTAACACCTCCGGCTACCGAGGCTACCACGAAACCGCCTGGATCATCAACCGCTTTGCTCACGTCGCCAGAAAGCACGACTTGCTGGACGTCTGTTTTAGTTCCTTAAATAAGATATACACGCTTCCCAACATTGAAATCTCCGAAGCCTTTCTCAAACTTCGGGAGCAAGCGCGCTGTCATTACCAGAAACCAAATGACCTACAAGCTGGTCTAGAGGTCATCAACAACACGAATTTGATGTACTTCTCCAGTGCGCAAAAGGCGGAGTTCTTTACCCTGAAAGGAATGTTCCACGCAAGGAGCGGACGTTCCGAGGAGGCGAATCATGCGTTTGGGCAGGCTGTACAGATGGATATGTCGCAGGCCAAGGCATGGGCAGAGTGGGGCCGTTACAACGACCGGATGTTCAAGGAAGTTCCCACCGACATGACTTATGCCGCTAATGCTGTCAGCTGTTACCTCCAAGCTGCGGGGCAGTACAAGAGTGGCAAGAGTCGACCATTGCTCACCCGCGTTCTTTGGCTGCTCAGTGTCGACGACGGAAACTTCACGATCTCTCGCGCATTTGATACCTATAAAGGAGAGGCAGCGTTTTGGTATTGGATATCATTGATCCCCCAGCTTTGTTTGTCTATCAATCAGCGGGAGGTAAAACAAGCTCGCTACATCCTTCTGAACCTGGCCAAGCTATTCCCCCAAGCAAGTCGTGTCAATGCTTTAGTAGTCGCACGACTGATTCTTTTACAGGCACTGTTTTTCCCTCTCCGAACGACCAAGGAAGATATGGCTTTCGTGAAGAAGCAAGCAGCAGTCGCTGTAGCCGCTCGTGCCATGCAGACAAACCAGGCAGCGGTAATTAATGGCATAAAACGTGGAGACAGTGATCAGTCCATGCAGGACGCCACTGCTGAAGTCGCTGGAGAGATTGTCAAACGGGAGAACCCCACTGTCGATGTCAATGGGAACCAACAATTGCCCGCCGCACATGCCGATGCTTCTGGGTCCAACGCAGCGCCGTCCTTGCCTGGCCAGCATCCGGCCACTGAGGTCCAACCCACCTATACTGTCCGTCAAGGATGGGAGCATGTCGAAGAAGTCGTACAAATTCTCAAGACCGCCTTTCCGCTCCTTATCCTGAGTATGGAGACTATGGTCGATCAGATACTCCAGAGGTTCAAAGCACCACCCGAAGAAGAGATCTACCGATTAATAAGCATGCTCTTACAAGATGCCATTCAGGTATGTCCCTGCCTTTCGCTCGTGCATTCTGTGCTAATCGTATCTAGAATTATGTAGTGCGTACCGGTACGCCTGAGGATGATGGACAGCTTGCACCCCACACAATCACCAACTTGACGAAGATGGCGGCCAATTTATCTGGTCCTGCACGGGTACGTCCAAGAAAGCTTCAGTTCTTTTTTTTTTCTCACGTGCCCCTCGCAACAGAAAGAATACGAGGAAGATTTCCTAAAGAGTAAGCCAACCCATTACGAATACATCCGTCGGCTACAGCGCTGGCGAGATCGGCAAGAGAAATACCTTGATTCAAGACCTCGCATTCAATCTCTGGATCTTTTAAGCCACTATCTGACTGAATTTCAGTATGGCAAATTCGACGAGATTGAGGTTCCCGGACAATACACGGAGGTGAGCGGTTCGCTTGTCGCACGTTTCAGGAAGTTTTCAAACATGCATTCAGGACAAGGACAGCAACCAAAACTTTGTTCACATTCAGAGATTCGGTCCCAAGTTTGAGAATTGTCGATCCCATGGTTACTGCTGGAAGAGGTTCACTATCCATGGTAGTGACCACTCAAGAACGTCGTTCTCCGTGCAGCTTCCATCCGGGCGACACTGCCGTCGTGAAGAGCGAGTGATGCAGATGTTCCGCATATTCAATGGGTGTGTTCACCCTCTTATTCTATCAGAGCGCTTTTCTCATCCGCCTTTCGACAGGGCACTTGCACGAAAGAAAGAGTCGCGTAAACGCAACCTCAATTTCCACATACCCGCCGCCATATCCTGCAGCCCCAATCTTCGGTTACTGCAGAATGACTCGTCCTACGTGACACTGGGTGATATCTACGACCGTCACTGTGAAGAGACTAGCATTACACGAGAGGATCCGATTCTCGTCTCAGGAGAAAAGGTGAAGAGTGTCCTTGCGGACTTCAAACAGGTGAACCAAAGAGCGGTATGTCTTCATTGAATTCCAGCCTCTCCCGTGCTTCTCACTCCCTCTAGCCTAACAAGTCGGAATACTTCACCCTTCGGAAGGATATCATGGACGAAGTTGTGGCGAAACTTGTCCCGGACGACGTCCTTAATAGGGTCAGCTGTCTGTTAAAACGCAGTCTTGTCGACGCTCATTCCAAGCCCTTGTAGTACATGCTCAACGTCATGGGTGGCCCTGCAGACCTGTGGAAAATGCGCAAACAGTTTGCATTGCAGATTGCTGCTACAAGTTTCATGACATATGTATTTTGCCTTACAAGCAGGTCTCCTTCTCGATTCCATCTATCACGTTCAACTGGCAGGATTGCCATGAGCGAGCTCCTTCCTGGTGTCGCTGGTCAAGCTCCCGTTTTTGCGTCAAATGACGCGGTCCCCTTCCGATTTACGCCAAACATGCAGCGATTCCTTGGACCTATCTTTACTGAAGGTATCCTTACATCTGGCATCATGGTGATCGCTCGTTGCCTCACGGAACCAGACGTAAGTGTACCCTTGAAGTTTTATCAATAGTCATTGACTCGGATATTCAGTTTGGTTTGGAGCAGCAACTTTGTTTGTTCGCTCGTGACGAAGTGATGACTTGGCTGCATGGTAGAGGTCAGCCATGGACGTTTGACATCTCCTTCCGCACGAACTGTGCGGCTAACATTGACGGCGTGGTCAAGCGTGCTGAAGTCATGGCATGCAAGCTCGAGCGCGATCAGGTGAGTAACGGCCAAATTGAAAGCTAGCACCGACTAACTGGGAGCAGATTGGTATGGTGTCGACACCGCCGACCGCGCCGGTCATTCAAACGGTCACCAACCTTATATCGACGGCTACGAATCCGATTCAACTCATGAGAATGTCAGAGATCTATCATCCTTGGTTCTGATGCTGTTCGCCTTGTTTTGTACTGTATTTTTAGTTTCATCGTCAATTGCAATTCTGTTTTCCGATGCATAAATAAACAGGCAAGCAGCGGTGAGCCATTTCATGAACGACTTAGGCACGGTTGCTACGTATAAACCCTTCAGTTTGGCGAAACATGTTTATGTTTTCTTCACTCTCAGCCATCATCTGTGGTTATCTCAGATCAACAAGAAAGGGCGTGAGCCAAGTGCTTACCTCCCCGGCCATGTGGTAGATATCACTCGTTGGACGGTTGTACATCATTGCATTGGCAAACATGAGATAAACGTCCCTCTGGAACTCGAGCGAGTTCGAGATGACGCCATCTTTGACCCTCGCCTTGATCGTCTTCAGGTCCATTGGCCGCTTGATGATATCGTGATAGTCTGGTGCTTCAGAGTTCTTGATGGGGTTGTGAAAAATATTGCCGTTGCGGTGTTGTGAGATCTGACTGTGAAGCATCCCAATCACGGTCTGGAAGCGTTTGTTGGGAACAGGAGGTGGTGTTTGATGATGTGGCGCGAGCTCGCTGTTGGCCGCACCAGGTTTTTGGGAAACTAGAAAGCGTAAACGAGTGGGATGTGCCAAAGTCGGCGCCACAAACTTTGCTCGTCGACGTCCGTCAACGAAGATTCTTCTCGAGGTCTCTTCTTTTCTCGTAGGCTTTCCTCGATGTTTTCTGCGTCTGAGATCTTGCGTTTACCTGTTGAGAAGTGATAAGATCAATAGTCCAAGGAGTATGAGCAAGGGAACATGCCTTCACGTTGGTGTGGCATTCCGTCGGCTTTGTCCGGTTCTTGAACCGGGACGGATTCCTTGACGTCCATCTGTACAGATTGGGGTTCGGGCGCTGGTTTGCTTGCTTCTGAAATCTCGACTGTCGTCAGCTCTTCGGGGGCAGTCTCAATAACTGCGGGCGTAGCCTCATGTACGACATCTTCTGCGACAGGAATGGCTGCAGATTGGTCGTCGATGGATGTATCAGGCGGCACTTCGACGGGGTGTTGCTCTGTGGCATCGTCGACGATATGGATTTCGGCATCGGCGTCTTCTTTTTCAGAAGCCTGTTCCAACGCTCCTTGGTCGTCGGCGGTGACAAGATCGGCTGTCGCGCTCTCTTGTGATCGTTCCTAAGGACAAGGCCGTCTGGATTTGTGTATTTGCACCACGTTGCAGGCTTACCAGTATTGGCTCCTGAGGCGACCGAGTCTCGGCCGTGTCACCGGTGTTTGTGCCATTGCTTGCGAGGTTGGACCTGATTTTGTCATCCCAAGCGCCGTTGCGTATCTCATCGATTTCTGCGACGATGCGCCTGGTGCACGATGAGTAAATGGATGTGTCAGACGGGATGGCTTACTTGAACCTGACCTCCTCTGCGGCGATCAAGTCGCGGAGGTGAATGAGACGCGCAGAGTAGTGGCGTTGCGCGAGAACTAGATTGACGGGCGCTGATAGGAGAGTCAGAGTGAATTCTAAAGTGAAAGCGAGAGACGCTTGCCATGGGGTGTGTTGTTCGCTTCCGAGCTGGCAGCTGGATGAGCGACATGCTCGGATGAATATTTGAGTCATACCATTCAAGCGAGGCTTCGTTCATGAGACGGAGGTAGATTTGATGACAAGACTAGATAACAATACAACTGAGTAAACTATACATGACTATGAACGGAGGCGACTCAGACTTGGGGGGAGAAGAACTTGGATTTTGGGCGGACGGCGAGCGCAGGGTGCTTGGAGAGTACTTTGGACACCGTCTCCCAAGCGTCTGCGCCATGCTCATAGACGGCCTGGGTGAGAATGAGACGCTCGATGGTGGAGAGAGACGCGTCCTCGCTGTCTGAGACAGTCATCGTCGACGTCGACGACGACGACGACGGTAGTAGTTAGTATTCGGACTGACCCGGAGATGAATCCGGGGTTTTCCGGATCTGACCGTGGGTTAGTTAGATTCCAGTTAAATTTGGACGAGTTCCAGTTTGCTAAACCCGCAGTTATTTCTCCGCCCGCCATGTTCCTCTCCGCGTTCGCCACTCTCTTGCTCCTCCCGTTCGCCTCGGCTGGCGTACACAAACTCAAGCTCCAGAAGATACCTTCTGTTGAACCGGGTCATGTCCTCGAGACCGCCTATCTCGCCGACAAGTATGGGTCTCGCTTCCCTGCCCAACAACTTCCCCTCTTTGGTGCTGGCGGTACAGGTCGCAGGGTCCTGCCCAGCCCCAAGGGTGATGACCTCCTTTGGACGCAAGAGGACCTGCTTAATGGCGGTCACAACGTTCCTCTCTCCAGTACGCAGTTCTTATCTTTCCATCCTGCACCGTATTCATATAATCCTCTCAGACTTCATGAACGCGCAATATTATACCGAGATTTCCATTGGTACACCACCTCAATCATTTAAAGTCATCCTCGACACTGGGTAGACATGCTTCATATCCATGCTTGCCCTTGACTTATCCCCGCTTGTAGCTCCAGCAACCTCTGGGTACCTAGTGAGAAATGCACTTCTATTGCGTGCTTCCTCCACACAAAGTACCGCTCAAGCGCGTCGTCTACACACAAGCCTAATGGCTCCGACTTTTCCATTCAATATGGTTCTGGTTCCATGGAGGGATTCGTCTCACAGGACTCGCTCGTCATTGGTGACCTCACCATTAGCAACCAAGATTTCGCCGAGGCTACCAAGGAGCCTGGACTGGCCTTTGCCTTTGGCAAGTGAGTATGTTTCTATCATGTTACGCGGTATCACTCTAACTTTGACCGAGGTTTGATGGTATTTTAGGACTTGCATACGATACCATTTCGGTCAACCATATAGTTCCACCATTCTACAACATGATCGAACAGGGTCTTCTCGACGATCCTGTTTTCTCTTTCCGCCTTGGTTCGTCCGAGGAGGATGGTGGTGTGGCTATCTTCGGTGGCATCGATCATTCAGCCTACACTGGCAAGATCCATTATGCTCCTCTCCGTCGCAAGGCATACTGGGAAGTCGAGCTCCAAAAAGTTACCTTTGGAGGTGATGAGCTTGAGCTCGACAACACTGGTGCTGCTATTGACACGGGTGAGTTTGGCATTTCGACTTGTTAGGAGATCATACTCAACCTCGTAGGTACCTCTTTGATTGCTCTTCCTACCGACGTGGCCGAGATGTTGAACACGCAAATCGGCGCCAAACGCTCTTGGAACGGTCAATACGTAGTTGACTGCTCCAAAGTTCCCTCGCTCCCAGACTTGTCCTTCTACTTCGATGGAAAGGCGTACCCCTTGAAGAGCACCGACTACATTCTCGACATTCAAGGAACGTGTGTTTCTTCCTTCACTGGCTTGGACATCAACTTGCCGGGTGGCGCCCTCTGGATCATTGGTAAGCTTTCGTCATTACTACGAGAGCCTATGCTAATTCACTCTCAGGTGACGTCTTCCTCAGGCGCTACTTCACAGTGTATGACCTGGGCAGGCATGCCGTCGGTTTTGCCACTGCTGCATGAGAGTTGTACTGCACATTAATGTCTACTTCTTGCCATGTAGATTCTACCCCCTGAACCCGGTATGTGCTTGATTTAATGGAGTCCCGACCCGTACCTATTCCGAACTACCACTATGTTCAGTTCTCTCTTGGTTATGGATCTACATAATAGTCATGAGATTTGATGTTTATTTTGTGGAGAATGACGAGTGACCTTGTCTGGCAATAATCTCCCTGCCCCGCACGTTTCAGTAAATCTGGACCACATCTTGCGCTTGTACTTATCACCTTGGTTTCGGTAACAAGTGTCACCAACAAACTTGAGAATGGATGTGGACGAACATCTAGCTCTGTATCAGTCAACTTTGCCTAGCTCTTCTCATAACGGAGTCCCCTCCACGGCGAGATCACAGGCCTGGCGCAGACAACTCACCAGTAATTTGTGGGCCCAACGCCTTGATAGAGTAAACGTCCTCGGCAGTGAGCTTCATGGACACACCGGGTGAGTGCGCATGCCATCACTCTTGGTGGCTTTTAATGACCCTGGCCCCACAAAAAGATGCGTCAACGCCCTGAGCTGGACACAGAACGGGGAACTTCTCATCAGTAGCGGGGATGATCAACAGTCCGTCTTTGATCTCATGATCGTTGCTTATTTGCTCAGTCTTGTCCGTCAGGGTGCGGGTGTGGCGAATGGATCCTTCGTCAAACTCGCAGAACGAGTATCCTTTCGCTTGTCAGACTGTCATAGAGACGGGTCACACCGCGAATGTGTTCAATGCCCATATGCTGCCCTCATCCACAAGGATGTGAATAGTTTAACACGATTCTCGCTACTGAGCTCACTCATTCCTCAGAGCAACTGTAGCGGGTGACAAACAAGTTCGCGTGTTTGACGTTGGCGAGTCCGTCGGTCGTTCTCCGTCGGGCAACGAAATGCGCTACTCCACCAAACAAGCATGCGTTCGTGTTCTGCGCTGTCACTCCAGAAGGACCAAACGCATCATCACAGAAGATAGTCCCGATTTCTTCCTAACAGTAGCTGAAGTCGGTACCCATGTTCATACCGTCTCCCCACACCTGCTGATCCATTGCTAGGATGGGCAAGTTCGTCAACACGATCTGCGAACGCCGCACACGTGTGGAAGGGGTGTTTGCCCTGCACCCCTGGTTAGGCTTCCACACGAACTTTCAACGATTGCGCTTTCCCCACTAACGCCTTATCAGTTTGTCGTAGGTGGTGAATCTCCTTTCGTGAGTGTTGCAAGTTTGGTGCAAGATAACGAGCTGACGTGCCTTTCTTGAGGCTCATCTCTTTGATCGACGCCATATAGGTCGCCATTTACAAGAGGAGTGGGGGATGTCACCCGCTGTTGACGATGTAACAACGTGCGTACGACGTTTCTCTCGACATTCTCGAGCGCCAGGAGAGGCCAAGGGATACGAACATATAACTGGCGCGAAGATGTCCGCTTGGAATGGACATGAAGTACGTTTGAAGTTAACAGTTCAAGTTTGTGCTGACAGTCTACCTCGGCAGCTTCTTTTGTGTAAGCGCATCGCATGATTGATTTGCGGTTGACATGACGAGCTTGCCCTAGCATTCAATTCGGATGCAGTGTACCTGTACTCCACGCGGGATGAGCCAGGTGTAAGAACGGACGTCAAATCGTCCATTCTCCCGCCAAACTTGGACAAGGGGAAACAAAATATGGCGGAATTGCCTTTGAAGTTGGATGACGACAGTAAAGGTGGCGAAGAAGCACAGGAAGAAGACGAGGAAGCGGGAATGAATCTTGACGATCTCCTCAACGACAGTGAAGACAATGACGACGACATGATGGAGGACCAGCCTGAGAGCGATGACGATGGGAGAAGCGAGTCGACTACTGACATGCACCCCGATGTACCGGCCATCTATCCACGCATGCGTTTCTCCGGACATTGCAATGTCGAGACGGTCAAGGATGGTGAGTGCTAGCTGGCATTCGTCGTGGACCCGTGGGTGACTGGCGATTCGTCGACAGTAAACTATTTGGGCCCTTTTGACGAATACGTCACTTCTGGGTCGGATGACGGCAACTTTTTCATATGGAAGAAATCGTCTGGCGAACTGGTCGACGTTTTGGAAGGAGATGACAGCGTAGTGAACGTCATCGAGGGGCATCCTACCTTGCCACTGGTGGCCGTGAGCGGTATTGATACGACGGTCAAGGTGGTCTCCGTTCAGATCTTGCATGACTCATTGCTGAAGGGTTTTACCGCCAGTTGTTCGCGCCCGCTCGTGGCCTAGCAACGCACTCCAAGTATCGTAATGCCACGTCGATCGTCAAGCGGAATGCCCGTTCCTCGAGACATGGCACGAACCAGTCGGTCAGTCTCCAACTTGCGCGTTTCATCATGCACCACCGTGATCAGGTGCTAAGTGGTGAGGATGATACGGCTGATTCAGAGAGTCGAATCGCGCAGTGCATAAGCCAGTAAAGAGAGTAGTGATCTTGTCTGTATGTATGTTCAATTAGTAGTAGGGAAATATGTCAGGTTGCGTTGCGGTGACCACGCCTTGCTGATCGCGTCCACCATCTTATTCCGGATGGCAGCTAGTGGTGAATGTCGCGGGCTCACACCACCTCACGGTTATTTATTTCATGGCCTCGCCAGGACTGTACCGGGTGATACGCGGGTTGTGAAGGCATCCGACAAGAGTGTTTTGGCGTTTATCCCCTCTTTGACACTCGCCACCACGTGAAAGGTCGCTGACCTCCACACACAAGTGACCAAGACTCAGCCGACCGCTGCTCGTTTGAAAGGGTTGATTTCTGAGTTGCTCAGGGTATGCTTGCTAACCGTCGTCGTTGAACTCGACTTGTCGTTATGTAAGTACAAGGTTCTCAAAACCAAAGGCCAGTTGCTAAATCTTGGTCCCCTCAAGTCGCCCAGTGTGTCTGTTATTTGAGCGTTTGTTTGCTATTTGCCGCACGAGTGCTCCATCTCTATCCTCCACCACACGGGGAGGACCCTTTTTGGCTTGGTCCACGTACTTTTTTTTGTCTCTTTCTTCGTCCACATCCTTCTCCACCGACGCAAAGCCAAGTCCACCTCTCGTTCACTTGCTTATGCACTCCTCTCAAAACAGATCCAAGCGTAAGCGTGGCAAAAATGTCAACGACGACGACGACACCCCATCGGCGCAAATGTCAGTCTCACGAGCAGACGATTCGCAGACGGACGCTTTCGGACGTTCGCGACCCCAATCATACCAACAGCATACAGACACATATTTTCCGTCCTCATCCAGGTCGACCTCGACCTACACCATGAACAGAGACGGCGCTTCATCCCATACTGACTCACAAGACCAATTTCACTCGCACACCTCTGACGGACACTATCGAAGTAGTAGAGAGAGCTATGACGCTGCTGACGGATGGACTGGTGGCCAACGGAGGCCCAGAATATTTCATGAAAACGACTTTCAGGACGGGGGTAGGGAGTGGACGAAAAGGGATGCACACCGCAACGAGTCACAGGGTTGGGGCACGGCGGACAACCACGACGATGGTCCTCAATGGAGTTCGTCTCCAGATTGGCGAAGAGGGGAACCAGAGGAGGATCGAAGCAAAGGTCGGGACCACAACCGAAACAAGGAGCATCGTTCCCAAGGAAATCGTCGGTGGCAAAGTGACAATGGTTGGGAGTCGCGCAAGCGCGACCGACACCAGAACCGACGGCCTCCAGACAATCAAGATGACCCGGATCGGTCTTGGGAACCTGGCCCCGGTTGGCAGAGTCGTGGAGACCAACCCTACCGCAACCAGCGTGGCCGCGGTGGAGCAACGAAATTGAAAGGGAGGAAAAACAATCAGACCAGACAGCGTCAACGAGGCGACAAAGACCGAGAACATGACCGGCGATGGGATCGCGACCGGCGCAACGACAACGACACCCTGAACAAGTACGTCCAACTCGTTTCCTATTTTACGCTATTCTCATTTTTTTCTTCTTCAGCTGGCAAAGAAGAGAGTTTCATCCTCTACCTCCCAAGCCAGTCCGCAGTCCTGTCAAACGTGTTTCTTCTGCTTCTCGATCCCGTTCGAGGACCCCTGATTCTGTCTATACTCGACATTCATCTAGGGGTCGCTCGCGGTCCAGGTCCTTCACACCTCCGCGAGGTGTCCGTCATTCTAGCCCTCTACGAGCTCGTAGCCGGAGTCCACCTGGCAGGGTGAACAGGTCAAGATCCCCAGCCTCATCCCATCGCAGTTACGTGAGCCGAGGACCCCCACGTGGGAGGAGTGCCTCTTCTGTGTCTTCGAGAAGCTGGAGCCGGAGTCGTAGCTCGAGTCGAAGTCCTGACCGACCGAGGGCAAAACACCGACTGCCAGCCGCAACTTCTATCAGAGATATTTCTCTTTCTATATCCAAGACAAACCTCAAACCACGCGCCAACCACGTTCTCAACCAAGAATCG
>JBBPJL010000192.1:1100-24449 GCA_038088675.1 Xanthoconium separans | reverse complement strand
ATCCAATATATGTAATCAAAACTTAAAGTCAAACAACTGTCCCAATGAGTGGTCATTTTGAAATAGCTACCATTCCATCAGATTCCAACCAAATTCTTCAATTCTTGGATCAGTAGAAAGCCAATTGGATGTACTTCATCTCATCCACTCATAGCTTAGGGTGAGGGTTAGCGGTTATTGCCGTTAGGGTTGTTTAGTGAAAAACATGCAAACATTGGGACAGTTGTTTGAGCCACTGTATCAAACAGGACTTCTTGCTTTCTCTTTGTTTCGCCCTCCACAACTGAGTTAACTCCAGTTGTCATGGTAAGCGTAACACTCAATGTGTGCCACACAAGAGACAAATGATAATTTTTGTGCACCATGGGATAGAAAGACTCAAGCTCTGACATAATACCAGCAAGGTAAGTGCACACCAAGCAAGGTTCTATCTGGTGGGCCATGAACATGATGTAGAAAGACAGGGTCTCAGAAGATGGGTCTGGATTGAGATGGTGAAGGTTGCAGAAAGTCAGGTAGGAGTTGAGAGCTGAAGCATAACACTGGTGGGTAGTGGTGTCAAACATACTGTATGGTCAACACTAAATAAAAAGCCATTCCTAGGACCAGGCAGCCCAAATAGGCAGCCTAGTATTACACTTCCTAGGAATCATGACTGGGCTGCCCTCAGCATCTGTCAAGGGGTTGAAAGTTCTGGATGGTGAGATGCAGAGCAAGCTGAAAGGCTTCATGGTTTGAAGACATAAGAGCACATCAGCTACTAAGTTGTGGCAGCCTAGGACATGGAGAACCCAAAAGTTGGCATCATGATGTAATGCTACAGTGACTCCATAAACTGTTGTAATAACTAACCCTAACACGGTGCACACAGCGCACTGCAAACACCCATGGGAACCATGCTTAGTCATAGTGGCACTAAATATAGTACTGTCCCTTGGCTACAAGATGGTCCCTGGGTCATGTGATTTGGATCAGGGGTCATAGAGATAAATAATTTTTTCACTTTTGATTGGAATGGTGGGTTCTTCATGAAATACAAGGATGTTTGGCATTGTTTGGTCATACAAACGGTGAAGGGGCTTAGTGATAGACTGGTTCAAGGAACTGTCAAGTTTGGAGGAGGTTCTTTGATGATGTGGGGCTGCATGACTTGGCAGGGAGTTGGCTATGCTACCAAGATTGATGGTAGGATGGATGGGGACCTTTACCTTCAAATTTTGAAGGATGAGCTGCAGGATACCCTACAGTATTATGGGCTCAATCCTCCTGACATCATCTTTCAGCAGAACAATGACCCAAAGCATACCTGCAAGAAGGTCAAGGAGTGGGTGGAGGAGCAGGAGTTTAGAACTATGGTGTGGCCTGCACAGTCCCCTGACCTCAGCCCCATTGAACATGGCTGGGGTATTCTCAAGAAGAATCTTGCAGCCTATCAACAGGCCCCTAAAGGGATGGAGGAGTTGTGGGACAGAGAATAGGTGGAATGGGAAAAGATATCAGTTGAGGAGTGTCAGAATTTGATTGAAAGCATGCCTAGAAGGGTACAGGCAGTGCTTAAGGCAACGGGAGGCTATACCAAGTACTGAAATACCCCAATACCCTATTTAAAATCAAAAGTGAAAAAACTATTGCAATGACATTGCTGGATTAAAGTGGCAATATCTCTATGACCCCTGATCCAAATCACATGACCCAGGGACCGTCTTGTAGCCAAGAGATAGTACTATATTTAGTGCCACTATGACTAAGCATGGTTCCCATGGGTGTTTGTGGTGCACTGCATGCACCACATTAGGGTTAGTTATTGCAACGGTTTATGGAGTCACTGTACATCTGAAACCACCATAAGCATCCAGTTGAAATGGGGCAATGCTGCAAAGGAGTTGAACATTTGAACAGTGTTCACATTGTCAGTAAACACAGCAACTCATTGCCCCAGTGACACAGAGAAGAATGCATGGAGTAGGGCAGCACATACACAAAGGGCCTTAAGGTAGAAGATGGAGCCTTGATGCTTTTTATAACTGGAGGACATGAAGGCCTGAAAACCCTGAGTGGTAGCAGGAATCCAGAATCCCAGGGTAAGGGGGGATGCATCATAATAAATTTGGAGGACAGAGTCAGTAAGATCAAGGAAAGCCCAAGACTTGGACTTGAACATGAACACACCCTCCAGCTGTTGAAGGTGTTGTATAACCCAGTTGAGCCCCGTTCCATGTCACAATTGAGCCAAATGAGTGCCCTTTGATGCAGCTTTCCTGCTGTTTTAGCATACAAAGCTGAAAGGCCTGGCTACAGCAGAGGATAGACATTCAAAGCCCAGTTAAGGTGACCCACAATGCATTGAAAGTCCCTTAAAGAGTGTCACATCCCATGCTGCCAAAATCCTGAAGGCTCTGGATAAGTTGACCCTTTGACTCCAGAGACATGTGGACCAACATTCTATTCAGGTCAACATCAAATCCAATAATAGGCAGGCTTTCACCAAAAATTTGCTTCTTTTCTTCATGGGGTAGCCTGATGAAGTCCCAGAGATGGAGCAAGTGTACAAGGTTTGAAGGGAGTTCTTTATGGTAGTGCTCATAGAAGAGCCACTCCCCACCATGCTGAGCAGAGAAAGAGTCATCAACATAGATATAGAGGAAGATGATGAGAAGCTTCATGACAGCTATCCAAATTACAAGAGACATACAAGCATGAAAAATCTGCCATGACCCTTGATCCCCAAATACATTCCACTGATCCACATGCCTATCCTGCTCAAATGATACAATCTGTTTGATTTGCCACAGGGGATGCATCAGCATCTGATGATAAGCCTCTGAAATGTCCACCTTCCAAAGGTCTGGGTTGTCATGACAGAGTCTCCACAGTGCATTGCCAAGATTCTGGACATTATCAAGAGTCACACCAGTGATGTCCTTGTGAGATATCATATTGTTTAAAGCATATTGGCCTGCACTATGGTCCATGACCAGATGATATTTGTTGGACCCAGGTTTGGGAACTGCATGAATGGGCATGGAGTACATTCCAGATAGAAGATCAGGTCTGAAGGATGGTGAATATCAGCCCTTGTTGACTTCAGTGTGAATTTGCTCTCACAGGAAATTAGTCTCAAGCTCATCCTGGTGCAGACATTGACAATTGTCCCAGGTTACAAGCCATTCCCCATAATGTATATCTGAAAACAGCCAGAAGCCTTCATGGAGCCCCCAACAGACTGACTTAACAGAGGGTTGGTTAGGGTGATCAACAATCAGGGACTGAAAACAGTCAACATTGATTGGTGTGGAAACTGAAAACAAGTGGGGATGCAATTGGATAGTCTGAAGGGCTTCAACATTTTGGAACTCTCGAGCAGGAGGAGATGGAAGTGGTTTAGCAGTCTCAGTCCAATGCACTGTCCTGCTTCTAACCTCTGCACATGGATCCCAAACAAGGTGGCAACAATAGTGTGGTCTCTCACTAACTGCCTGATTGAGGTTTTGGCTTTGTGCAATCTGGGTCTCCTCAATGGTGAGTTTCTCCACAGCCCCACAAATTGCAACAGTGCTCATAGGGACATTTGGAGGCTGAATAAATTATGGCAGGATTCCTTATCCCTGAGATTCTACTGGGTTGAATGGGCACCTCTTGAGGTCCCTCCATCTCTGGGATTTGGACCCATGCCATAGGCAGAGAGGAAGATAGTGCAGAGGACCTCAAAGGTGGCAAAATGATTGAGGCAAAGGTGCTTTTGATTGGCTGCTCAAAGCCTGACTGCTTTGTTGAACTCAATGACATGCTCATGGAAAGTTGGCTGGATTGAGGCAAAGAGCCCAGAGATATAGACTTGGTAGGCCATGTATTCATTGAACTGCCCTGGTAAGGCAAAGGCAGTCACTCGAATGGTTTTGCCAAAGGCAATAACCCAGTCTCCATGGGATCTGATGGTCTGTAACTGTTTAGAAAGGTGGAGGGAGATTGTTACGGATTTACAGTTCACTGGCAGTACCACCGGACCAGACCACTTTATTTTCCTTGACCTTTCCTTGATGGACAGGGACACCATTACCTCAAGGCTCTGGCAGAAGCCTTATCCCTCATGACAGTACTCAGGGAGTACTACCAATGTCATCATCCATGCCTATGGACATCAGGAGTTGCCATACTCTCGCTTATGGCCAACCGTGTTCTCCTAGACATCTCAGTCATAGATGGTCTAGCAAGACTCTTCTTGAAGATGGACTGCAGCCCTCCTAGCCAACCATGGAGCATTCTGTCTTCCCCTCATTATCTCAACTCCTTCAGAGTAGGAGTACAACCTATCATGACCATGGCTATCCTTATAGCCACTGTACTGCTGCGTGGAACCCCTTGTCCACATATGGCACTAGATGCATTCCTGATCATCTGTTGATCCTATCGCTGATCCTCATTGCCCCGAGACAGCAGATCTCCATTTGATCCTTCTTTAATTCCTGATGGGATCCCATTCTTGATCTCCCATCACATGTATGCCCAATGGACTCTATAGCCATATAGGGCATGTTTCATCTTTTGATCCTTTGATCCCCTTGATCCCCTTCCGATCTTCATGACAGCAGGACTTCTCTTTGATCTCTTTGTTCCTTCCCAATGTGGGAAGCCTATTTGATCCTTCCTGGATCACCCTTTGCCCTGATAGTCTGTGCACCCTCAGGCTCCAGTATATATAGAGCTACACTTGTACCATTGTAGTCTCTAAGCTAGTTCTATGCCAGAATACTTGCCTGTATTCCTACTGCAACTCCTCATTGCCCTTTACTCGCAATCTTATTCTCATTCACTAGTGTATTGGTGACAGGATCCCTCTTGAGTCTCGTCCACTCTTGACATCGCTGTCATTTCATGCACTTTGTCTTCCAGCTCTTCAAGGCATTAGCTTGTGCTTGTACCCTCAAGACTCCACTTCAGTCCTGCACTCCCATGCTTGACCTCTTCTACCTCAGGATGGTACTCCACAGGGCTGGCTGGCTCGCAGTACACTAGGTTGTATCACTGCTCACCTCACTTCACTACCATGAATGGTTGTGACTAACTTTGCTAGGGAATTTCAAGGCAGTAATGCCAATCCTCAAGGTCATGGTATGGATGACCCACAATCCGGCCACTCTTTGAGGGTGGTGAACCCATTCAGTTGATTAACCAAGTCAATCTCATCAAGCATGTCAAGATAGCTGGAAGTACAGAGGAGAGATCAGGCTCAGGTTGATTAGGGGCAGAGGCCAAGAGGGTGCACTGTACAGAAAGAACCACTTCTGCTTTCAAGGTTTCAGACCATCAATAGGCCTTGACAATCCCAACTGCCTCCTCAACTGAAGAGAGGGTGGCAGATCCACAATCTGGTCAAGAAGGGGTGGTCTATGAGGATCTGGTGGCATTACTCAACATGAAGATGTGTACAGTAGCAATGACATGTTGTATTTCTATGTCAATCAGCTTGCCTTGCATTTCATCAAATGTCATGCAGGGTCATGGCCAGTGGCCCAATTTTGGCTGGCTTCTTCCCTTGGTGCCTCAATCATGACTGCATGTCAATTGGAAGTCAGGTTAGTTTGGTTATGATTTGGTTATGCCCATTCTTGGTAATTACATAACTGGTTGTGGTTCAGCTATTTCAAATTAGTGCAAAAAATCAAAAGAACCAGTCATAAACAATTTTTCAATCAGTTATGATCAGATAGGTTTCAGATATTGTAGGTTCCCGATAGGTTTCAGTTTTTTGTCAGTTATGTGATGTGACTTTCCAACAATAACTCCAGCCTTCACTTCCATCAATAGCCATCTCAGAGCCTGCCTAGGGCATTGTGATGATGTTGAATCACTGGTGTATCTGTTAAAACTGGTTGATGTCTTGTTCTCTCACTCAAGTCCAATCAGAAGTCTGAAGGGAAGAGGCTTCTGAGTTGCATATGTCCAAAGGTATGAAGATTGGAGTTTGAACTCCAACATTCCAGAGTTCTGGAGTTCAGGGTATAGCAAGTGAGTCTGAGGGTGTAATGAAGCAGAGGGGGAAGTCATCAGTGCAGGGCTTATGTGTTGTGCCCTTGTCAAGCCATGGACTTCATATTTCGGAGGGAGAGAGAATAGGGGAAGATTTGGGGAATTTTGAGAAGGAGTTAAGGGATCATTTTAGTCAATATTAGAACTAAGGGTTTGGAGTATAAGGTACAGAGACTAAATACTCTGAGGACTGAATAGCTACACTAACAAGTGTTACGCTTACTGCGAGCCAATGCCCTAGCAAAGTTAGTAGCAACCATTTGTGTGTGTTACGCTTACTGTGAGCTGATGCCCTAGCGAAGTTAGTCGCAACCTGTTCGAGTGAGAGAGAGACGAAGTGAGCAGTATTACAACCTTGTACTGCAAGCCAGCCGGCCACGCGTAGTACCATCCGAACGTTCAGGAGGGTGAACACCGATGTGCAAGCCCGAGAGGTCTTGAGGGTACAAGCGCAAGTTAATGCCTTGAAGAGCCGGAAGACAAAGGTCCTGAAATAGAGGCGAAGTCGAGAGTGGACGAGACTCTGAGGGTTCCCTCTACCAGTACACCAGTAGACAAGAATACGATTGCGAGTAAAGGGGCACTGAAATGCAGTGGGGATACAGGCAGGTATCTTGGCGTAGAACTAGCTTAGAGCTACCAGGGAACAAAGGTAACTCTATATATACTATCCTGAATGGTGCACAGACCATCAGGGCAAAGGGTGATCCATAGGATCAAACAGGCTTCCCACAACGGGAAGGAAAGAATAGGATCAAAAAGGAGTCCCATTGTCGTGAAGAGCAGAAGGGGATCAACGGGATCAAACAGGATCAAAGGATGAAACATGCCCAATATGGCTATAAGGTCCATAGGGCTGTACACATGATGGAAGGTCAAGAACGGGGTTCCATCGGAAGGGAAAACATAGGATCAAAGGGGATCCGCTGTCTCGGGGCGATGAGGATCAGCGCGAGAATCCACAGATGATTGGGAACGCATCTAGTGCCATATGTGGACGGAGTTCCGCATGGCTGTACAAGGGCTACGGGTGAGCCCGGGTCAAGTCGAGTCATGTTCCTGCAACCGGCGAGGAACGGAATAATGAAGGGAAGGCGGAGGGTTCTGGGATAGGGTAGGAACGGGTGTCCGTCTTCAGGGTAAGTCTTGCTAGACCGTCTATGACCGAGACGTCTAGCGGTGACAAGGATTGGCCATAGGCGAGAGTATGGCGGCTCTGAAGGTGTCCTATGATGAGGACGACAGTGGTAGTACTCCCAGAGTACTGATATGCGTGAAGAGGCTTCTGCCAGAGCCTAAGGGTGACGTGGTCCCTGTCCGTCGAGGAAAGGCGAAGAAAAAGAATGAAGTGGTCTGGTCCAGTGGTACTGCTGGTGAACCGTGGATTTCCGTAACAGTGTGTTAGAGAGGTGAAGTGAGCAGTAATACAACCTTATGTACTGCGAGCCAGCCAGCCCTGCATAGTACCGTCCGAAGATATGAAGAGATCAAGTACGGATGTACGAGATCGAAGCGGAGTCTTGAGGGTACAAGCACAAGTGAATGCCTTGAAGAGCCCGACGACAAGGGTTGTGGAAAAAAGGCAAAGTCAAGAGTGGACGAGACTCAAGAGAGTTCCCTCTACCAGTACACCAGTGAGCGAGAATAGGATTGCGAGTATAAGGGCACCGAAGTGCAGTAGTGATACAGGCAGATATCCAGGTGTAGAACTAGCTTAGAGATACCAACGAACAAAGGTACCTCTATATATATGTATCCTGAATGGTGCACAGACCATCAGGGCAAAGGGTGATCCAAAGGACCAAACAGGCTTCCCACATGGGAAGGAACAGAAGGGTTAAAAGGAGTCCCATTGTCGTGAAGAGCGGAAGCGGATCAACGGGATCAATAAGGAACAAAAGGTGAAACATGCCCAATATGGCTATAGGGTCCATAGGGCGATACATGTGATGGGAGGTCAAGAATGGGATCCCATCAGGAACAGGAATAGGATCAAAAGGGAATCCGCTGTCTCGGGGTGATGAGGATCAGTGTGAGAATCCACAGATGATCAGAGACACATCTAGTGCCATATACAGACGGAGTTCCATATGGCAGTATGGTGGCTGTCGGGACAGCCCAGGTCGTGATAAGTCATGCTCCTGCAACCAGCGAGGAGTGGGATAAGGAGGGGAAGGCGAAGTGTTCCGGGATTGGCTAGGAATGGGTGTCTGTCTTCAGGGCAAGTCTTGCTAGACCGTCTATGACTGAGACATCTAGAGGTGACAAGGGTTGGCCATAAGCAAGAGTATGGTGGCTCCTGAGGTGTCCTATGATGAGGACGACGATGGTAGTACTTCCTGAGTACTCATGTGAATGGTAAGACTTCTGCCAGAGTCTTGAGGTAACATGGTCCCTGTCCGTCGAGGAAAGGTGAAGAAAAAGAATGAAATAATCCGGTCTGGTGGTATTGCCAGTGAACTGTGGATTTCTGTAACAACAAGTCTTTGTAAGTATCTTGAGAGTAGCAAAGCTGGAGCTGTGCAAATATGCAAGGCACAGGTATGGTAACAAAAGCAGAGTACTCATTGGTAATGTAGAGTAAGTATGAATGGAGTAAAAGGATGTCCAAGGGAGGTGCATTGGAGTTTGCATCAGAGTTAAGGGGTTGCATCAGAGTTAAGGAAGTGACCATTGAAGTTACAGGAGTAACCATCAGAGGTCTGGAGTTGAGGGGATTAGACCAGAGTTTGACTAGAGATCATTGGTGATGACCTGGTGGGGCATGGATATGACAGTATCTCATTGTCTATCTTTTGAGTGGGTCATTGCCCTGGTTAGCTGGTGGCTCTGAAGACTTTAAACCTTCTTCAATTCTCAAGCTCAAAAAGAAAACTCCAGTCAAGCAGCTGTGTAATGGACTACCCCATGAGATTGCAAGCTTCTTCACATACATATTCTTGAATGCTCTCATTTTCCAAGGAACCTGACTATGACTACTTGTGCTTATTGCTCCTCCCACACTGCCCTTGACCATCAGACTCACCAACCATAATCATACATGGTCTTTCTGTCAGTTTTATGCACAACTCATTCACATGTCCCCCCTACTTTATTTACAATCTCATGGCCTCACACTCAGCCCCTGCCAATTGATTTCTATCCCTCTCTCAAAGTGCATGCAAGCAACACATATACCATCAATGACAGCAAAATCACACTGTCACAAACAGTCAGCTGGATCAATGCAGGGACCACCTGTGTAGTTAACACCACAAATGTGAGTCCATTGGATATGCATTGGATCCTGTGTATGACCAAATTTCTCAGCCTACACTCAGCTCATAAACCTCCTTGTCATGTCCCTGTTGTTTAAATTTTTGCAGTTGTCTTTGTTGTAATTTGCTTTAGATATATGCATGGCACACTGTCATTTGATTGACACTGCTGTCCTATCAGCTATGAGCCAGTTATGTAGTTAACCAGGCCAAACTGAGCCAATGAACCAATCCCAGATACTGTAAGTAACTAAATTTATAACTGAACCAATTGGAACTGTAGTCAGTTCCCAGTTAGCCATCCCTCAGCAACACCATATCTATGCCCTACTGATAGAACTCCTACCAACTCTGGCTAACTCTGGCCAACCCCTGACCAACTCTGGACCCTCTCCACTTTGGATCCCTATCCAAGTCCAAGTTGAACCTCCTTTATCCCCATTAAGTATAGTACCCTTTCATAATGTCTTACATCCCTCAAGTACAGCCCTCCAGCTTTTGGTTACACTGTACCCTTTGTCACATATTACTCATCCCATCATTCCTCACTGCAATGCTCATCACTGTTATGCTTACCATGACAGGAAGAGTTAGAATGATAGTATGGATATGCCTGTTTGATAGATCAAAGACTTAAGCTAAGTGAAGTCAACAATGTTGCACTCAACCCTTATTGAATAGAGGGGTCATCTTGTGATGATGCGAAGTCCAAGTTCTTTGCAGCAGGAGGAAAGAAGACACAAGTGAGAAGATGAAGTCTTCGAGCTTATGGAATATCAGTTAATGTAGTAGAATTGTGTAGAACTAGCTTAAGACTACCAATACAATGCTTGGGCTATTTATACAATGAGAAATGGAGCACAGACCATCAGGTCTCATAGAAATAGTAAGTGTTCTGCTGCCGGAATGGAAGGGATCGGAATACAATTGGGAAGAAATCGGAATAAAGGAATCTCTGCTGTTCAGAAGGGTGGAACAATCAGCAAGCAGAGTAAATTGGAATACCATACTCAGGGCATGTCTCCAAGTGGCTGTACATTGTCATATGTGATGTAAATGGAAGACATCAGATGGGAAGAGGTCCCATTACATATGAGAAGAAGACAAGTCCTGTTGTCATTCATTCAGGTAATGAAGCACTTAGAAGTAGATAACTAGTTCTATGTGAATCAATCCTCCAGGCCCAATCTGACATCATAAGCTGGTGTTAGGACAACACTAACTACCAGATCAAACAGAAGCAACTAAGTCCACTGAGTGAGTAAAGATACTTAGTCAATTGGATCCCCAGTTGTTCTTCCTCTTCTAGCTTATTAGACAAAGGAAAAGGGTTGACTCTTGGTAGCACTAAGGGAGATTGCTATGGAAACTAAGTAGTGTCTACTAATAGATCCAAGCAAAAGGGGTTCAACATGCTAGTTCAGCTAAGTGGGCGAAACTACTAAGAAGTCTCTAGAGCTTTCGGAGCGATCCAGATCCTGAATCTTGTCCACTCATTGGTGGATCTCAGGATCTGGCTATGCTGACTTCAACAAGGGCAATGCAAGGCAATGCATGGAAACCAGCTGTGTCTTTAATATTAACACAGCAATATGGCTGTACAAGTTACTATGCAGTAACCAGGCACTGAGTCACTCTTGCCTTTTCTGACAAGGTGCAATTCAGCTAGTTCTACATAGAATTCTATGGATGACTGACACCATGCCTGAGTGGCTATTGTTGCAGCACTCTAGGTAGGGCAAAAGTCATGTGACCATATTTGGCTTAGCAGGTATTTGAACCATTGCTAGCTATTACTAGTGTATTTCTACAATACTAGTTAAATACAAATGTTGGAGAGAATGGTAAATATCTCTACAACAGTATGGTTAGAAAATTGTGAAAATTTGAGGCGATTTAGCCCTCATGCTGGGCTATCCAGCTCTATAGTATAGTATTACTCTGACCATCCTTTTGGGTCAGAATAAATTCTTTCCTTATGTATCTCCACAATTCATATTCATGCAGGTCACTGTAAAGTGAAAAGAGAAAGATAAATGTGCTGTTAAATAATTCTGTAACATTAGCTCCCTTCTGACCATTGAAATTGTTATGCTTACTGCAAGCTTGTGCCCTAGTGAAGTTAGTTGCAACCATTTGTGAAGGAGAGATGAGATGAGCAGTAATACAATCTGGTGTACTGTGAGCCAGCTGGCCCTGCGAAGTACTATCCTAACTTGTGGTAAGACTGAAGTAAGACTTCGATAGAGTCTTGAGGGTACAACAAGCACAACTAATGCCTTGAAGAGCTGAAAGATGAAGATTGTGGAATAACAGCAATATCAAGAGTGGACGAGACTCAAGAGGGATCCTGTCACTAGTACACCAGTAAGCAAGAATACGATTGTGAGTAAGAGGCAACGAGGAGTTGCAGTAGGAATACAAGCAAGTATTCTGGCATAGAACTAGCTTAGGGATACAACAGTACAAGTGTAGCCCTATATATACTGGAGCCTGAGGGTGCACAGACCATCAGGGCAAAGGGTGATCCTAGAAGGATCAAATAGGCTTCCCACATTGGGAAGGAACAAAGAGATCAAAAAGGAGTCCTGCTGTTGTGAAGATTGGAAGAGGATCAATGGGATCAATGGGATCAAAAAGGGTGAAACATGCCCTATATGGTCATAGAGTCCATTGGGTGTACAAGTGATGGGAGATCAAGCATGGGATCCCACCAGGAACAAAGGAAAGGATCAAATAGTGATCCACTGTCTCAGGGTGATGAGGATCAGTGATAGGATTAATAGATGATTGGAAATGCATCTAGGCTGTAAGCAGACAAGGGGTTCTGCATGGCTATACAGTGACTGTAGGAACAGCCCAGGTCATAACAAGTTGTACTCCTGTGCTCAATGAGGAGTGTGATAAAGAGGGGAAGATGGTGTGCTCCATGATTGGCTAGAGGGTTGCTCTCCATCTTCAGAGAGAGTCTTGCTAGACCATCTATGACCGAGATGTCTAGAGAGCAATGGTTTGACCATGAGCAAAAGCATGGCAGCTCTAGAGGATGTCTGTGAACAACAATGTTGATAGTACTCCCTGAGTACTCATATGAAGGGTAAGGCTTCTGTCAGAGCCTAGAGGTGGCGATGTCCCTGTCCGTCAAGGAAAGATTGAAGAAAATAAAGTGGTTCAGCCCGGTAGTGGTCCCGGTGAACTGTAAATCCATAACAGAAGTCCCATCTTCGAACTCAGATCTCATCACTCATCTCTACAATTGAGTTCATAGTCTGTGAGGTCATACGAGTCTTTGATTGGCAGCCTGTCCCAGCAGAACTCTGTCATATGTCCTTGGTGGCCACAGTGTAGGCAAGTATGGAAGGGGCAATCTTTTGCACATGTCCCAGCACTGTTTTGCCACAGATGGGGCAAGTGTATTTGGTGCAGTCGGGGTGTAGATGGTCCTTGCTCCAACAAAGAAAGCATTGGGTGTGATGGACATAGAGGGCTGGGGCAAAGGGAGTAGAGGGACTGTTAACATTGATGGGATTTCTCAAGGACCCTGTGGGTGAGGATGATATCATAGCCAATGGGTTACCTTTGTTCATTTGCTTGCCTCTGACATCCAATGAAGTGAGTCCTCCAATAATGATGACTTTTTTGTTGGTGGGTTTTGGAGAGGGAGTGGGAGTGGGATGGTGGGCGAAGGGGAGAGTGGCCAGGAATTGATCCACAATTCCTCCATCAGCAAAGGGTTCTTGACATCAGCTCTGGAGCATATTCCCAAATTAGTTCCCCAAGAGTGGAAGCTTCCTTCAATGGGCTCACTAGGGGCTGGCATAGAAATGGGGGTAGTATTTTCTTTTGTGGACAAGGATGCCAGAGGGGAATCTCTAGTGGAGGGGTTCTGGGTGGAATCTCCATCATACTCTTCGACTAATAGTCCTCCTTCCCAAGTGTTGAGCAGGTTGTCCCATGGTGTGATGGCTTGGTTGAGATAGAACTGTTGGTATTGGTGGGGGAGAGATCAAAGGAGGGTGAATGATGGGAGTGGTGACAATGTATGGGAGTTTGTTAAGGGAGGTGATGACCTCAAGGCATAGGGGAGAGTTGAATAGGTGGTGTTGGGCTTCAGCGATGGTTGTGTCCATAAGGATGTGACTGGGGTTGGGCTTGACAATGTCTCCCATAGTGATCTCATAAACTTGTTTGATGGTGTGGAGGGATTGGGCAACAGCAATGAGGGTATCAATGGGGCCTCTATGCACAAAGGAGTTATCTTGTTTAAGATATCGGTAGATGATGGGGTTGGAGAGGAGGGCACTAAGGGCCATGTAACAGTGCTCAGGGGGGGAAGTGGTGTAGATGAAGGGGTGTGTTGGCTGGGAGGTCATTGACAGTGGTGTACATGGTAAGTTGGTTGGATCAGCCTGCCACCAGATGGTGCACCTTATAGCCTTTCCAGTATTTCCTCTGGGTGGTTATCTCTTATCTTCCTATCAGTCCGAGTATTCCTGAATTAGTTCTGCAGAGTGCCACAAGTTCGGTGTGGTTTTCCAAGTGTTTTCCACCAAGGAGTAGCCTTTCCATTTGACCAGATACGATTATTGGGCAGGTGATCCTTGGTGTGCCAAAATAGTCTTGACTTCCCATTCCTCTTCTCCTTCTATTGTGTCTGGTGGTTCTGGGAAGAAGTTAGCTCTGTGTTCCTCCATTTCCTTGTAAGAGGATAAGAGGGATGTGTGGAATATGTCATGAATCTTCCAGGTTGGTGGTAGTTTGAGACAATAGAACCTGAGTAATCTCAAAGGGTCCTTCCCTTTGAGGGGCGAGTTTTCATGTGGGGTATTTTAGCCTGGGATTTCGGGAGTCCAGCCATACTTTCTGTCCGGTTTTCCATGGAGAAAACTTTGATGCAATACGTTCTGCCATATATTGTCTGATTTTGTCATGTGCAGCAGTGGCTTCTTCTCAGGCTTTTTCTAGTGAATTCATTCATTGTTCTAGGGCCAGTAGGAATGTCTTCCCAAGGGTGGGGTTCATATCCCATCATTAGAAAGAATGGTGCTTGTCTAGTAACAGAGTGTTGGGCAGAGTTGTGGTGGTATTCGGTGGTAGTGAGGAGATCTGCCCATTTTTGGGGGGTTCCATCACAGGGGATCCATAGATATGTTTCTAGCTCCTGGTTGACCTGCTCTGTTTCTCCATCTGTTTGTGGGTGATATGCAGTGGAAAGTGCCATGTTGTAGTGGAGAAGTCTTGCCAGTTCAATGGCCAAGGCCAAGGCAAATTGTGGTCCTCTGTCAGAGATTATTTTGTCATGTAGTCCAAAGTGTTTAAAGACAGAGGAGAAAAAGATTTTGGCTATCCCTGTGGCATTGATGTTTTTGGTACAAGGTTTGAAAATCACCCCCTTACTAAGCCCATGGTCAACCACAATCATAATGGAGTCAAAGCCATTACTGGTTGGTAGGCCAGTGATGAGATTGACAAAGATTTGTTGGAATGGTTGGGTTGCAGTGGAAGCAATAGGGGACAATGTGGGTACAGTAGGGTGAGTCTGGACCTTGTTAGCTTGACAGGTGACACAACCAGTGATATATCAGCAGACAAAGGTTGTGATTGCAGGCCACCAGTGTTATGCTTACTACGAGCTCGTGCCCTTGGTGTACTGTGAGCCAGCCGGCCCAGCGAAGTACCGTCCTATGGTAAGAGAGGTCAAGCATGGACGTGCAAGACCAAAGCAGAGTCTTGAGGGTACAAGTGCAAGCTAATGCCTTGAAGAGCTGGAAGATGAAGAAGCGTGAAATAACAGCAATGTTGAGAGTGGACGAGACTCAAGACGGATCCTGCCACCAGTAGTACACCAGTGAACAAGAATAGGATTGTGAGTAACAGCAACAAGGAGTTGCAGTAGGAATACAGGCAAGTATTCTGGCATAGAACTAGCTTAGAGCTACAATCGAACAAGTGTAACTCTATATATACTATGGCCTGAGGGTGCACAGACCATCAGGGCAAAGGGTGATCCTAGAAGGATCAAACAGACTTCCCACATCAGGAAGGAATGAAGGGATCAAAGAGGAGTCCTGCTGTCATGAAGATCAGAAGGGGATCAATGGGATCAAAGGATCAAAGAGTGAAATATGCCCTATATGGCTATAGAGTCCATTGGGCATACATGTGATGGGAGATCACAAACAGGATCCCATCAGGAACTAGAAAAGGATCAAAATGGAGATCCGCTGTCTCAGAATGATGAGGATCAGCAATAGGATCAACAGATGATCAGGAATGCATCTAGTGCCATATGCAGACAAGGGGTTCTGCACGGCTGTACAGGGGCTATAAGTATAGCCCAAGGTCGTGATGGGTTGTACTCCTACTCAGAAGGAGTTTGGATAATGAGGGGAAGATAGAGGACTCTGTGGTTGGCATGTGTCCGTCTTCAAGAGGAGCGTTGCTAGACTGTCTGTGACCGAGACGTCTAGAGAACAAAGGTTGGCCATAAGCGAGAGTATGGCGACTCCTGGTGTCTGTAGGCATGGACGACAACATTGGTAGTACTTCCTGAGTACTCATACAAGGGGTAAGCCTTCTGCCAGAGCCTTGAGGTAGCAGTGTCCCTGTCCATCGAGGAAAGGCAAAGAAAAGAATAAAGTGGTCTGGTCTGGTGGTACTGCCAGTGAACCATAAATCCATAACAACCAGTAGTCCTTCTCCAGGGCCGCAATGGTGTGGAAATATCCATTGTGTCCACTGAGGGGGAAGGTGTGGCATTCCTCCACCAATCATTGTCAAAGGAGAGGGTCTGGTATGTAGGCCCGGTCTTTGTAATAGAGTATCCCTTCAGTATAGGCCCAGTCCATTGGGTTGTTAAATCAGGTGGGCAAGACATTATCATAGTCTGTGCTGAGAAGTTTCAGCCATTCCATAACAAGGGGATTGGACAGGGTGGAGGCAAGGAGTTTTGAGTGAAGCTTAGTATCTATGGAGCGGATAAACAATTGTTCTGATAGGAGGATCTTTCCTGAGTTATCATTGGTAATAGGTAGCCTCTTGGGGCAAGATAGGGCATCTGCAGGACCCATCTGAGATCCAGGGCAATGGTGAAATGCGAGATTGTATTGCTGAAGAAAAAGTTACCAACAGGCATGTTGCAGAGAGAGGTTTTGTGGTTGCCAGAAGATGGTAAGATTTTTGTGTCAGTTAGGAGAGTGACCACATGTTCTGTTCCAGTAAGGTAATGTCGCTGTTACACTCGTTGTGAGTGTGACCCAGACTAAGGTCAAGGGTACTAGAGCTAGAGGTCCTAGATGGTGTTTGTCGTAGAGTCAAGGGTTCAGGGTTCCTGAAGGTCTTAGGGACTAGGGTGACAAAGGGGTCTACGCACACTGTGACAGACAGCAGAGGACTGGAGTTAGAGTGCCCACTCAAGAAGTAGGACGAAGACTATAGAGAGGTGAGACTGGAGGAGATCAAAGGATATATACTGGGAGCCCAAGCTGAGGAATCAGCAGAGGGATGCCAGGGTTTATATATGAGTACAGGGTCCTATGACTAAGCAAGGATATAAAGTTGTAGAACGTTGTAGAAGGATCATGTGATGTTTAGTCAGCATGGGAGAGAACTGTGCAGTCAAGTGACTCATCAGGTTGGAAGGTTCTGGAAACGGTGGGAGAAACGATGACGAAATAAGTGAAAATAAGTATTGAGTCATGGGAGGAATGAGTCATCATTGAGAAGAGAAGGGTAAGTCCAAATACATAAGGGAAAGGGAAAAAGAGATGAGAGATTGTAACAGTCGCCATTCCTCCAGTGCATGGATTACTGCAAGGAGCTCCCTGTCATAGATATCATAGTTGCACTCCACTTCAGAGAGGGTTTTTGATAGGTAAGAACAGGGATGAAGATCTCCATTATCATCTTTCTGCATGAACACAGCACCAGTTGCTATGAGGGAGGCATCTGTCATTAGGGTGAATGGTTTGGAGACATCAGGCATGATTAGGACAGGTTGACGAAGAAAGGCATCTTATAATTGCTCAAAAGCCTTCTGGTGGGTAGTTGTCCATTCCCACCTTGTGCTTTTTCAAGTTAGGTCATTGAGCAGGCAAGTGATGTCAGAAAATCCCAGGATGAATTTGCGGTAAAAGTTACCAAATCCCAAGAAGGATTGTACTGCAGTTACTGATTGGGGGGGTTTCCAGTCTCAGATGGTGTCGACCTTGGTTTTGTCCATCTGTACCTTTCCATTCCCTACTATCATTCCCAGGTATTCCACCTTTTTGGCAGCAAAGGTACACTTTTCCAATTTGAGGAATAACTTCTGTTCCTCCATGTGGGTGAGTACTCTTCTGGTCCATTCCACATGCAGTTTTGGATTGTTCTTTGAGTGGATGAGTAGATCATCCATGTAAATGACCAACCATCCTTTGGTGATCATGTCAGGGAAGGTGTCGTTCATGTAGGCTTGAAATGTTGCTGGAAAGTTACACATCCCAAAGAACATCACAGTTGGTTGATAGAGGCCATAAGGAGTAATGAAGGCAGCCTTCCATTTGTCCACAAGATTGATCTGAATATTGTTGTATCCCCATCGTACATCCATCTTGATGAATAGTTCCGACTTGTTTAGTTTATCAATTAGATCGCCTATGAGGGGTAATGGATAGGTGTTCTTGACAGGGTTGGAGTTTCCTGTTCTTCTTTTGAATGAAGAAGAAGGGGAACACTTGCAGGGATTTAGATGGTTCTATCTTTCCTGAGGTGAGGTGTTTGTCAATGAACTTTTTACAGGCTTCCTGTTCAGCAGGGTTCAGCTGGTAGGCTTTCCCTCTCTTAGGCACAAAGTCTCTGGTGAGTTTGATTTTGTGATTGAAGGTTCTCCTGGATGGTAGTTCATTTGATGGTTCCTCAAAGACTTTCCTGTATCACTTGTATTCCTTGGGGAGTTCAGTTTTCTTCACTCCAGCTTCTTGGGCAAGTTGGGTTGATAGGGTAATTCAGCATATCCACTCTTTCTTTGGGAGGTACTCCCCCAATCCTTTCCTCTTGTATACTGTATGTGATGTTCAATCCTATTGTCCATATCCAGCCCCATGGCTCACAAGAGGTATCTTTGGTGTATTGGTTGTTGTTGGGAAGGGAGGTTTACATCACCACTTATTTCTACTGTTCCCAAGGCCCAATCGATGAGGGGGTTGACCTTGGACAGCCAGGTCATTCCTAAGATCATGTTTTGTTTTCCACATCATACAATGAAGAAGTCTTGATCTCAGGGAACATCTTGGATGTAAATAGTGACTTGGGTGTGATAGTGGATTGTTCCAGATCTGTTAATGGTTTCGTTTACATTATACACCTCCTGAGGTTCAGCAAGTCAGAAGGAAGGGAACCTGTTTCTTCAGGTGAAGGCTTTGTCCATGAAGCAGGAAGTTGGACCACAGTTGACTGAGGCGGTGGTTTGTCTAACATGAATTCCCCCCATTGCAGATACTTGTAGAGGAATTAAAATTGACTTTTCTTCTATAGTAGTTACAATGAGGTTCATTCTAGGCAGTTGAGTAGTCAGTCCTTGGTGCCTGTCTAAAAATCCTTGAGCCTTTGCTTTACCCTTTCTTTGGAAAGTTTGACATCTCCTTTTGGCATAGTCCAGAGCTGATTGATTCCTTCCATTGGGATGTCTGTGGTTTGATCCTTTGGGGGATCCTCCATGTAGATTTCTCGAAGGGATTTGGCCATCTCTTTGATGCCATGTCCCTTGGTGACGAGTTGTTCTATCATTCTAATCACCTCATTTTTTTCCTGTTTCTCCATAGGTTTGTCCTTGACAACCTGGGCTTGAACCAGTGGGTGCCTTCCATCTGGGTGAGGTCCAGTCTCCAAGCTCCAGATCCTTTTCTGTTATCCCTGTGGTTCCTTGTGGAGCAGCCTGGCTTCTTACATATGAAGCATTTGCCCTCCTTTATGAGCCTTGCTCATTCTACTGGGGAGAGTCAGATATAATCAATGTCCATGGCATTGGGACTCAGGTGTGAGCGGGAGTACTCCCATAGCCTCCAAATCCAGGTCTCCTTCCTTTGATATCTCTGATGTGTTCAACTTGGCAGGCAAATTTCCCAGCTGCTTTGATCCATGCATCAACAGTAAGGGGTTCTTCTCCGAATCCCAGGACTTTTTCCATAAGGTCATTGTGAACTCCTCGGCTGAAGAGTTCGCAGAGAGCAGCTTGATTGATGATTCCTGACTGAGCTGAGAGAAGGTTGAATTTGGAGGCAAATTTATTGTAGGCTTCTTCAGTGTTAGGTCCTTGACAAATGGCATAGAGTTTCCTCTTTGCTGAAGAAGATTCATTGTGGATAGACATCATACTCCAGAAATCATCTTTGAACGTTGCCCAGATTTGATCTGCTTCTGGGATTAAGCCTTTTGTGCTGTGCTCATAGTATCCTTCAGAAAAGATCCTTCCTTTGCCCTTACTCATCCTATTCAGGGCAGTGATGATTTTTGCTTTGTCGTTATACTTTGGGTTGATGGAAAAGTATGCATCCATGGCATGTAGCCACCAATTGGCATCTATGCCATTGCCAGAAAACTCATCGGGTAGCCTGGCCTTGAGTTTGGGCATCTTGTCTTTGGTGTCTGTTTCAACTGGGATAGGTTCTCCTTCATTTTCTGGTTCCTCTGGGGGAGGTGGGTCAAACCAGCCAAGGAGTTCTAGTCTCTGAGTGGAGGGTTCACTTTCTGCAGGGGTCAGCTTGGGGATTGGTGGTAGGGCAGGAGGGGTTTGTGTGAACAGTAGAGCAGGGTGAGGTGGAAGGGCAGATCATTCTCTTCCTTCTGCTACATTTTGTTCTCCTACAAGTCTCTGAGCTTGCCCATAGGTGGCCTTGTTTTCTGCAGAGTCGAATTTGTCAGGGAGAGGGAGGTAATCTGGATGATTGATTGGTAGTTTCCAGATATCCAGAAGTCCTTGAGAGGACGAGGGTGGTGGTGGCTGATCCACAGTTGATTCTGGTTCTGGGGAGGACGAGGGGGCATGGAAATGGGATATGGTTGGTGGGGATTGGCCTACTGTTCAACTACTGTAAGCTAGTTCTATGCAATTCATACCACATTAACTGGTGTTCCACAAGCTCAAAGTCTCAGTCTTCTCACTCGTGTCCTTTTCCTTCTCTCCAGTGAAGAACTAGGACTTTGTGTCATCACAAGAGGACCCCTCTATTCATAAGGGTTGAGTGTGACACCATTGACTTTGCTCCACTTAAGTTGTTGGCTCCCAAACAGGCATCCAACTATCGCTGTTATTCTTCCTCCACAACTGTGTTAACTCCAGTTGTCACAGTAAGCATAACAGGGAGAGGGAGGTAATCCAGGTGGTTGGTTGGTAATCTCCAAAGGTCTGGTAGGCCCTGAGAGGATGAAGGTGGTGGTGGTCAATCCACAATGAGTTTGGGTTCTGGAGAGGATGAGGGGCCATGGAAACAGGATATGGTGGATGGGGGTTGGCCTGCTGTTAGGGAACAGTACCAATGAAAAAGCTAGTTCTTTTGTTATGCTTACCATGATAACTGGAGTTAACACAGTTGTGGAGGAAGAGTTAGAACGATAGTATGGATGCCTGTTTGATAGATCAAAGACTTAAGCTAAGTGAAGTCAATGATGTCACACTCAACCCTTATGAATAGAGGGGTCCTTTTGTGATGATGTGAAGTCCAAATTCTTTGCAGGGGAGGAAAGAAGACATAAGTGAGAAGATGAAGTCTTTGAGCTTATGGAATACCAGTTAACATGGTAGAATTGCATAGAACTAGCTTAAGGCTACTAATACTGTACAATGCTTGGGCTATTTATGTGACAAGAAACGGAGCACAGACCATTGGGTCTCATAGGAATAGTAAGTGTTCTGCTACCAGAATGGAAGGGATTGGAAGACAATTGGGAAGAAATTGGAATAAAGGAATCTCTGCTGTCCAGAAGGGTGGAACAATCAGCAAGCAGAGTAAAGCAGAATACCATACTCAGAGCATGTCTCCAAGTGGCTGTACATTGTTGTATGTGGTGGAAATGGAAGACATCAGATGGGAAGAGTCCCATCGTGAGGAGAAGACAAGTCCCATAAAGTGAAAAGAGAAAAATAAATGTGCTGTTAAATAATTCCATAACAATCATCCCCTTTGTAGTACATGCTTCATTCTTTCCAGTCTCAAGTTCACCCAGACTTTACTATATAATCTCATAGATACTCTGCTGTACTCCTCAGTCTGAATATGTTACAGATTTATGGTTCACCAGGACCATTACCAGATCAGACCACTTTATTTTCTTCAACCTCTCTTTGATGAATAGGGATGCCACCACCTCAAGGCTCTGGCAGATGCCTTACCCTTTGTACAAGTACTCTGGGAGTACTACATTGTCATCCACATCTATGGACATCACCAGGAGTTGCCATATTCTGGCTTATGGCCAACCATTGTTCTCTAGACATCTTGGTCATAGATAATCTAGCAAGACTCTTCTTGAAGATGGACAACAGCTTTCCAGCCAATCACAGAGCACATCCCTCCTCCCTTCATTATCACACTTCTTGCCAACCACAGGAGTATGACCTCTCACAAGCTGGGCTGTTCCTACAGCCACTGTACAGCCAAGCAGAACTGTCTGCTTATGGCCTAAAATGTGTTTCCGATCATCTATTGATTCTATCGCTGATCCTCATCACCCTGAGCCAGTGGATCACTATTTGATCCTTTGCTCTGTTCCTAATGGGATCCCATTCTTGATCTCCCATCACTTGTATGCCCAATGGACTCTATAGTCATATAGGGTATGATTTCACCTTTTGATCCTTTGATCCTGTTGATCCACTTTCAATCTTCATGACAGCAGGAATCCTTTTTGATCTCTTTGTTCCTTTCCAATGTGGGAAGGCTATTGTTACACTTACCATGACAACTGGAGTAAACACAGTTGTAGAGGATGAGGTAGAACAATAGTAAGACGCCTGTTTGATAGTCGATGACTTAAGCAGAGTGAAGTCATTGATGTCACACTCAACCCTAAGAGAAGGGTCCTCTTGTGTCAACGCAAAGTCCTAGTTCTTTGCAGATAAAAAGGGAAGAGACATGAGCGAGAAAAGAACGACTTTGAGCAAGTAGAACTCCAGTCAACGTGGTAGTTATTGCATAGAACTAGATTACTGTTACTGGTACAAGGCTTGAGTATTTATACAACAAGGAATCTAGCACAGACCATCAGGTCCCATAGGAAGGTAAAGTGTTCCGCTAGTCGGAACAAAGAGGACAAAGAGAAATCAGAATGAAAACAGAGTTCTGCTGTCCAGAAGAGCAGAATGTCAGCGAGCAGAATGAAACGGGTGTCATACTCGGAGGGAATTGCCGAGTGACAATACATCATCATATGGGAAGAATAGGAAAGATGTCAGATGGGAACGGTCCCATTGTGAAGAGTGGATAAGTCCTAAGAAGAAAATATAGGAAAGTGAAAAATAAACACGCACAATGGAAAACCATAACAGCTATTTGATCCTTCTTGGATCACCCCTTTACCCTGATGGTCTGTGCACCCTCAGGTTCCAGTATATAGGGCTACACTTGTGCTGTTGTATCCCTAAGCTAGTTCTATGCCAGAATACCTGCTTGTATTCATACTGCAACACCTTGTTGCCTCTTACTTGCAATCCTATTCTTGCTTGCCACTCTTGATATCACTGTCATTTCATGCTCCCGGTCTTTCAGCTCTTCAAGGCATTAGCTTGCTCTTGTACCCTCAAGACTCCAAGGTTTTCCCTTTAAGGACAGGACAGTACTTCACGGGGCCAATTGGCTCGCAGTATGCTAGGTTGTATAAGACTACTTCATCTCTTTACATCCATGAACGGTTGCAACTAACTTTGCTAGGGCATGAGCTCACAGTAAGCATAACAGAATATGTTGTCTCTACTTGTCATCAATAATCTAATTAGTACCTCCTCTTCTTGTCTGGATCTCTTCCTCCCTCTCTTTCTCTCTTCCCCACCGGCAGTTCTCAAGGGAGGTGACACCCTCGTGTCGCTGGCATT
>JBBPJL010000191.1:0-24504 GCA_038088675.1 Xanthoconium separans | reverse complement strand
CAACGAGCTTGGTTTCTCTGCCTCTCATGCCCAGCTCCTCTCAATTTCTCCATTTGCTGCAGCTTGTGTCACCACCGTGCTCTGCGGTATTTATTCCGACAGGTATAAGCTCCGTGGACCGTTTATTGCTACCAGTGCATTCCTCGCTGTGGTGGGGTACCTTGTCCTGTACACACAAACGAAACCCGGCGCTGCCATGGTTGGCATTGTACTTGCTGCTATCGGTAACTTTACGCCCGGGCCTATTTGTCTTGCATGGGCGAGTTCAAACGCTGGTGGGGACGCAAAACGCAATGTCGCGATTGCAATGGTTCTTAGCCTTGCCAACACAGGACCGTGAGTGAAATTGTTTTCCGGCATATGTCATGATCAGAGGATGACTTGACAGAATATACTCACCTTTTATCTTTTTCGATCCCCCGCGGTTTCATGTTGGTCTTGGAATAAGCATAGGGTTATTGAGCTGCTCGTGCGTCCTCTTGCCATACTCTTTAATTAACAGACAAGTTCGCTGATGGCATGACTTAGGATGCTATTATCTTTGTTTATGATGTGGCATTACAATACACTGAACAAGGAGAAGGAGAGGTGGTGCAATGAACACGGAATCACGGAAGAACACAAAGAAGAGTACCGAGATATGGGGGATGACAGTCCGTTGTTCAGGTTTTCCTTGTAAGTAGCAATACATGCCATTAGATTACGCGAAAGGGACACCGCGAGTGACCGTGACATAACGCGACGCGTTTTCATTTCCCGACCATCATCAAAATGTCGGAAATATCAGCCTAGTGAGTGCTCGTCCCCGACAACGTACGCTAGCGTATCTAATACAACCCGGTACAGCGAACAAGAACGCGAGGCAAACATTGCCCGCAACCGTGCGCTTCTCGAACAACTCGAACTCAAAGATGCCGTCGCAACCCTCGGCGTGCCAGCCAAGCCCAAACCCGCTCCAAAACCCAAAGCCAAGCCCGTCGCACCCGCCAAGAGGGCCAAACGTGCGCGCACGGAGGAAGCGCCGCGTCGACAGAGCGCACGCCTGCGAAAAGAGGAGGAGGTGGATCCGAACGAGACGGCTGCGCAGAGGCGAAAACGGCTCGCCGAGGCTGCAGCCAGGCGGAAGAGGGAGGAAGAGGAGCGGGTTTTGGCAGAGGAGGAGGCGCGCGTGGCGAAGCGGCCTCGGGCGCAGGATCTGGATCTGTCTGCGCTCACCGCGGCTGAGGAACTGGACGACGAGGAGATGGGCGGGCTACGGGCTACGTTTCAGGCAGTCACCCACAAGTCGATCTCAAGGGGTGTAGGGAATGTGGACGCATGGGTGTATGCGAACGACAAAAGCGACCATAGGGAGGCGGAGGAGCTTAGGAAGCGTCTTGGGAAGATGAAAGTCGTTTCAAGAGCCAAAGTAACGCAAGACAGGGTTTACAGCGCTGCATATCATCCGGAGCCCACCAAGGATTTGATCTTTGTTGGAGGTAAGTGAATTGGCTTCGGTCGGTCACTCTCATGACATTTCCATAGACAAGCATGGGCAGCTTGGCATCTGGGATGCACGGGCTCCCGTTGAAGAAGTTGCCGACGAAGATGATGATATCACGCCTGCCGACCAGGAATCTGGAGGAAAATACTGGCGTCTCCAACAGCATTGGCCGGCCACCTCCAAATCGTCACTTTCATCTATCCGGATAGACCCAATAGACTCACATAGGGTGAGTGAACTTCATCTCAGCCCGTCATCACCCACTTATCGTCAACTACTAGTTATACACGACGTCTTATGACTGCACCATTCGAGAACTTTCTTTCGTTTCAGGCGTATCTCAACAAATATACTCGTCTTCGGACGTCCTGATTACTTCACTTGAGCTGACACCCTCCGGACATGAAATGTGGATATCTGACGCTGCCGGAGGTGTAACACATTTAGATCTCCGGGAGGGTCCTAGCCACTCCCGCTGGTTCGGGCTGTCGGATCAAAAAATAGGGAGCGTCAGTATAAATCCGACGAGCCCCCATCTTATCTTGACAGCTTCCAATAGTCGTTCCTTGAAGTAAGCGAATCCGCGTCCATTTTTCTTTTTGCCTTTGTTGATGAACGAGCGCAGGATATGGGACACCCGCAAACTTGACGTCCTGTCGACAGCGTCCTCTTCAAAACCTTCCACTGGCCCGCTCGAGTTCGACTTTGACCAGATCCAGAAATTCGTCGAGACGAAAAGAGGGAGCGCCGCGTTGCGCGGCGAGCACGCGCACGGCAAGTCTGTCACGGCGGCGTACTGGGATCCGCGTGGGCGAAGTATCTTGAGCACGAGTTACGACGATACCCTGCGACGTGCGTGGCCGTTTCTCTGATTCCTTTGCGCCCCTGGCGTGACTGATTGGCAGATTTTGCTGACGACGTCGACGGACAGTTTGGGAACTCGACGCGGGGAAATACGACGCGTCGCCAGTCTTTCCGGCATTGACACCGTTTAGCCGGATAAGACACAATTGTCAGACTGTACGTACGCATGCGCGTGTAATATGCGCCGTGTTGTCGATGGGTGATCCAATCGTATTGATTGCATACAGGGAAGATGGGTGACGCCGCTACGGGCTGCATGGACGCCCAATCCGGACGTCTACCCCCACTTTATGGTACTACTTTCCTAGCTTATACCGATTCGGGGCGACGCTGACGGACCGGACGTATACGCGCTAGATCGGGAACATGGATCACGCGCTCGACGTGTACACTTGCAAGGTAACGTCGTCTTGAAGATCAACGCCGACTGACTGACTGACGCACACGTACGTACGTACGCCGCTATCTACAGGGCGAACGCGTCGCCAAACTGTCGGATCCGACGCGGTACGTCGTCTCGTGTCACGCACGCATTTTTCCTTGCCAGTGGGTTCTGATCGATGTCTTCGCCCGACAGGATCACGGCCGTCCAAGCTGTCGCGTGTTCACATCCCAGCGTGGCCGAGAGGTATGCGACGGGCAATGCGAGCGGGCGATGCGTCTTGTGGGCACCGCCCGAGCTGGCGTGATGTATCAATACCAGTACCTGGTCGTTCTAGTGCATGGGTGTATATAATCGCTGATGGATCTTGCATACGCATTCACTCTACACACCATAGAAATGGTATATTCATGTTACAAAGAACAAGAACGGTTAGAGAGAAAGCAAAAGCACCACATCTATGAAAAAAAAAAGAAAAGAAAAACGAACGAAACAGAAAGGAAGAGAGATAAGAGACTAAACCGACCGTGTCACACACACACATGGATGGTAAACGCCCGCCGCTTGCACGATGGTCAATGATGGAGAGGGAGGGAAACGAGAGAGACGATAGAAAAAGTCGAGCTTCATACCACATGCGTGTACATATCTTTTTTCTCATTCAGCATCACGGGCATTGGTCTGGGGTGGATGATCGAGAGGCAAAAAAAATGGGGCACAAAAAAAAAGGATCAGATGAGTGCGGAAAGCTCGGGAAAATAGAGGATAGTAAAAAAAGAGATGGATGGGACGGACTGGATCAATAAGTCTCCATCGCGTGCGTCTTCCAATAGAACAGTGCCTCTCTCTCTTTCTCTCTCCACCCTTTTCCCAGATGCCTTCTGACCTGACCGAAACCTGAAAAAAACCATCCACTTCATCGCTACCTGCACTGTCCGCAAAGAAGACCGAGACCGACACGGAAGAACAGTCTACAGGAAATCCTCGGCTCTTGCACGCTTCTTGCCTCTCATCTCCTCCGGCGCGAGGCCCGCAGTTGCTGAGGGTGATGACGTCATGTTGGTCGATTCTTTGGCAAAGTAATACCTAGCCGTATGGGCACGTTTCTCCTCCTGAAGATGGATGAGTATCCTTTGACATAAAAAGACGGCACGAGAACGCACGGGAGAGAAATTAGGGTCTGCGTATTTGAGCTCGGTCTTCTTCTTGAACGGCGTATACTTTTGTTCCAAGGCTGCATTGGGGAGTACCAGTGGCGGTGGCTGACTTTGGATAGGCGGTGCGGGTTTTGCATGTGGCACCGGTGTGGGTGTGCCACTCCCCACGGGAGGAGCGGTTGGCGAGCCAGCACCGTTTACGCCTGAGGCGGAGAAGGGTGAAGCAGCCGGGACAAACGCCGGCGGTGGTGCAAGTGGTGGACGAGACATGCCTGGTTGGAAGGGGGGCATACCTTGAGGAATGCCAGCTGGGGGCGGCATCACACCTGGAGGGGGCATCGCAAAGCCAGGCGGTGGAGGTCTGGTGTGTCATCATATTACGCAAATGGGCCAAGGAGGAGTAAATTGTCAGCATGAATTACACGAGACCCAGACAAACCTTGCAAACGAGGCGTGGACTTACCCAGGTTGGAAACCGGGCATGCCAGGTGCACCGGGGAATGGAGGAGGGAAAGGAGGCGGCGCACCTGGGAATGCGCCGACAGGAGGAACGAATGGAGCGGGTTGCGCACCTGGGATCATCGCAGGGGGTGGTGAGATTCCTGTGGGAGGGACTGGCGTAACAGGCATTGGAGGGACCGCGTATGTTTGTGGTGGTGCACCATATACCGCTCCGCCCTCTGATGTACTCGGAGCGGCGGCTGAAGCAGCGTCACCGGAACTAGCGCCCATGAGAGCCTTGTGGGCCTCGAGCTGTGCGCGGAGCTCCTCCTCTGATAGAGGTTTGTTGTCGACCTTGGGACGTTTGGCCTGTGGTTGAGAAATTGAACCCGCTGCGAGACCAAGTTCTATCTCTTTGCGGCGTTTATAGTCTGCCACGTCGGGCGCGGGGATACCCTCCATGCCAAAGATTTCGACTTCGTAGCCATCACGACCAGGAAGAGCATTCTCTATTCGCGGAAGGCTATAAAATAATGATTGGCATAAGATCGACGACGAATCGGGTACGACACGCTTACTTGTCTGGTTCGAGTTTGTGTACTTGTTGAATGTGGACTGCAAGACCTCCTGCGGTGTTCAAGCGACGGGGACACATGTTGCACTTGAAATGTTTGGCCTTTTGGTGCTGCATGAGGACTTTACAGTAGAGTCAGAACAACGCGCTTGTGCTTTCTAGGTCGACCACGTACCTTTCTCGTCCTCGAACTCTCGTTCGCAATACCAGCACCATGGGCGGATGATCTAGTAGTCCTCGGTCAGCCTGAACTGGTCTCTGGCACGACGAGGTGTGCACGGACCTGCTTGTTCTTCTTCTTCGCCATTGTCCTTGTTCCAGTAACGTCGTGGAAGAAGAGCGGACTTGAAGTTTTCCGTGACTCTCTGTGTCAGCACCGTGGGAAATTACTATCAACCACGTGATTCAGACTTGTATTATTACGTAATTACCACTCAAATTCATTAGTTTTGGCGGTTAACTTGGTCATCGCCTACCTCGACGTCAGGAAGCCGCTCGCCATCGTCACACACGTTCTCGAGATACATCACGACAGCGACAAGAAAGAAAATGGTGACAACGATGCCCGCAGCAGTGAACGGTATACCTGCAACCTCTGATACAACCACAAAGGCCATTAAATCCAAAAACCAGCTACGCCGCGCCAAGGCCAAGCAGAAGAAGGCTGCCGCCGCCTCGGACCAAACCCCGACCTCGGTGAGTCTCGTTCTTTCGCCCGTTCGTACACGCTGCACACGCTGAACGGCGACACTCGGAACGACCACCAGCGACCGAATGGCTATGGGGAGACGAGAGAGCACGGCGGTGTGGGTGATCATGTCGAGTACGTGGTCGAGCAGCTGGACGTCAAAGACACGGCCTTTGAGGCCTTTTCCGACATCTTTGCCAAGTTCCAGGCTGTGACCGAGTACGCGGAGGTGTGTCTTCTCCCCCCCACGCCGAATGCTGCGGCATGACCAGGCTGACTTTTTTTTTCTTTTCCCCCAGGCCAAGGATTCCGAGCCCACGAAAGGCGAAGTGATTTACTCGGATGACGACATGGTCTCGGACGCGGGTTCGGACAACTCGGACGCTCCCAAAAAGCCGCTTTCGAAAAAGAAGCAACGCAAGCTCTCTCGACTTACCATCGCCGAACTCAAACAACTTGTTCCAAAACCTGAAGCAGTCGAATGGACCGATCCCTCTGCCGCAGATCCAAGATTACTCCTCCACCTCAAGTGCTACAGAAATACGGTGCCCATTCCTGCACATTGGAGCGCGAAGAGGGATTATCTACAGGGAAAGCGAGGTATCGAAAAGCCACCGTTCCAACTGCCCGCATACATTGCCGACACTGGCATTGCCACGATGAGGGATGCGATCAAGGAGAAGGAGGCAAACATGTCGCTCAAAGCAAAAACGAGGGAGCGGGTGCAGCCCAAGATGGGAAAGGTGGATATCGACTACCAGAAGTTGCATGATGCGTTCTTCAAGTTTGCAACAAAACCTATAGTGACGGGCTTTGGGGAAATGTGAGTGTGTTCTCCGTTCCATTCACAGTAAAATATCGACTGGGGTTGCTCTCTACACAGGTATTACGAGGGGAAAGAGTTTGAGACATCGTTAAAGGAGAAGCGACCTGGCGATTTGTCACCTGAGCTCGTAGAAGCCTTGTCCATCCCGCCACTCGCACCACCCCCGTGGCTCATCAGCATGCAACGATTCGGGCCTCCACCGAGCTATCCGACACTTCGCATACCGGGTCTGAATGCGCCCATACCAGAGGGTGCACAATGGGGGTTCCATCCAGGTGGTTGGGGTAAACCTCCCCTAGATGAGTACAACCGACCGCTGTATGGTGACGTCTTTGGTGTGTTGCCCAAAGTCAGCGATGTTAATGTACGTTTATGGACTGCTTGAAACTATCTGTGGTTGATTCACGTAATTTGATTTCAGATTGGCGAACCGATCGACAAGAACGTATGGGGCGAGCTCGAACCAGAAGAAGGTGAGCGCTTATTCTAGATGATACAATGACAGAGTTCACTGAAATGACTTGATAGAAGAGGAGGAGGAGGAGGAGGAGGAGGAAGAGTCAGAAGCGGAAGAAGCGCCCGAGGCTGCTGCGCCTGCGGATGGCTTGCAAACCCCTTCTGGTCTGGAAACCCCTTCAGGACTCACTTCCGTCGTATCGACTGTCGCAGGGGGACTCGAGACGCCCGATTTCCTGGAACTACGGAAGACGGCGCCGTCGAGGGAGAGAGAGGAGGACACGGGACCACGGTCGTTGTACCAGGTTGTCCCGGAAAAGCAAACGTCGGTGCGCGGACTCATGGGAAGCGAGCGAGGATACGATGTGGCCGCTGTTTCTGGTGCTTCTATACCCGTCCTGGGAGAGGAGAGAGGGACAAAGGTGCGCTTGTGTTTGGCTCGTTGATCGTCTTGACTGACGGCTGTGTGATCGTGCAGCGAAAAGCGAACGGCGTGGAAGTCTCATTGGACGCATCGGAGTTGGAGGGACTCTCGGAAGAAGAACTCCGCCGAAAGTACGAGCATCACGCGCGGGGGTCAGCTGGTGTGCCTGGGTCCAAGGAGGACTTTTCGGACATGGTGGCCAAGGAGATGGCGAAGAAGAAGCAAAAGATGGACAAGGACAAGGAGCGAGGATCGAAGAAGGGCAAAGAATACAAGTTCTGATTAGACTTTTGTTGACTTTTCTTAATGCTATGATGAGGCCCTCAGGGCTGTGCGAGAGGACATTTAAGTATAGCTTGACCCGACCTTTAGCGATCTCGTACTGTTCACTTGTCTCCCATCACGCTCCCCGTACGCGGCGATGAACGCTTGAGGTTCAGCGCGCGGCCAACGACGTTCACCAACCGTTTCTAATACGTATTCAAGAAGGACATCGTCCGCCTGTTTTTTCGACTTTTTTTCACGGCTTCAATCGACTGGCTGGTTCAAGTTCACAAGCTTCTCAATTTCTTAGGAAGAACCAGGAAAAATGGCCAATGTGCGGATGTACGACCCTCTTTTGAATCGACCATGCTGCTTGACTTACGTGGCTTGAATCAAAGTGCCTTACAACCACCTCCCAACGTCGACTTTGTCGTCGGTGAGTAGCGCTGTTCTCACTTGTTCCTACACAACTTTGACGCTCGTGAATCGCTCGTCCTCAATGCACTGTGAAAAAAGGCTATCCTGGAATTCCACCTGGTGCAAGGGACAGACCACAGGCTGCCGTCAAAGGGGTATGTGGTCCCTTTTCCTCAACCCTGTGAACGTCCCTCTGACTCGCTTCATTTCTCCCTTGGCTCCTCAATCATCCCATCCCGTGGTCACCATTTTATTTTGGCCCACTAAACCCTTTTCCCACAACGCGTGGTAGGCTGTTGAAGTCCGCGTGGGGCCTGCAGGCGCCAAAGCCAAGTGGGTACGCGTCGAACTCAAAAAGATCGAGACGCTCCCCGGCGGAGGTCAAACGAATGCGTACTACGACCATGTTGGCCCCAGTCCCGTCACGCTCTGGCAATCGGGCGAGGATTACTCGGTGCTACAGTCGGTGCGTGATCGATGTTTTCTGTGCATCACCGCTGATGCTGATGTGGGTGGTGGTGCTGGCAGCAAGACCTCCCTTTCTTGATTCGCGTTCCTGAATCCATACCACCCAGCATTGCTTTGGACAAGGGTGGTGCGTCTTTCATAGTCTGACTCTTTCCATCCCGTTGAAGGCTCCTTGCAGCCGGTATTCGATACGAGCTCGTCGCAACCGTCTGCACGCTCGGCAAGAAGTGAGCCTTGTCCACAAATTTGCCCCGTCTTCTCTAACCTCCGACAGGAGTTTTTTTCGCCGTCGCAAAACTGCCGTCCTATCACAAGCAACGACAATCATAATCGACAAACATGAGTTACATTCCACTTGGCCCGTCTACTCCCAACACGAATCACGTTCTGTCTTTCAAGACGGCGTGCATCTCGCCGTGGAGCGCGACCGGACGTGCTACGGACCTGGTGACCGGGTCTCCGTCATGGCAATCCTCAAATCCGACGCCATCCACCCCGTCGTCCTCCGTGGATTCGAGTTCACATTGAGAGAAACCACCATCTTTCGTGCCGGTCCTCAAGCATCTGCAAAACGGAGTGGACCCCAAACCAAGACGGCCAACATCGGAGAACAAAAAGTCCCACTCAGTGTCACGTTGTACAACGGCACTCAGCACAAGGCCGAATTGGGGTGTTTAATCCCTAATACGCACACCACGACGACGTTGAACGCAGCGAGACATATCGATATCAATTATGTCATTGTTGTGAGGGCGTGGATTGGGCAGATGCAGAGCGTGACGATGGAGTTGCCTGTCATCGTATCAAACTGGCCTCGGTGAGTAGACTTGGTGCCAACATCAGAGGACAGAAGTAATCTGAACCGTTCCCTTGATCTTGTAGAAACGTATCGGAAGAAGCTATTAGGTACGTTCTTAATCTTGTGTGATGAGACTCCTTTTAACATTGACAACAGACGCATCGGCCATGCGCCCAGTCTATGTGGGGCGAGTCCGGCAGCGACTGTGCCCATCACTTCGACTGTCGTTCGACCTCAGACCGCCGAATCTTCCAACCCCGTGAACGACCTAGGCAGCCCCCGTTTACAACCTACCCACTCTATCCAGTATATTGCATCATCGGGACTCAATGGCACTGCGAATACACAACCTGACGCCGATGAACATGGAGTTCTCGGAAATCGTGCCGGGACGAGAATAGCGGCAACCGTTGACCATCCCGGGTACGGTTCTGCACGACGACCAAATTCTCGAGGTGGACTGGGAGGTATTCAAGAAAACACCGTTCTGGCCGAGGGAGGTCTGGGCGTTGCCGAGCCACGAATGAGACGGAGACAACCGAGCGCAAATGCCCAGAACCGATTAACGATCACGAACATCAGCGAGAAGGATGCTGAGGAGGGAATCACCCCCCAAGCGATGCCAACGACGCGCGAGCGCGTCACGCAGAAGCCGTGGCCTACGGCTGAAAACGAGAAGACGGTGTTGTACGAGAACGCTATGAAGAGAGTGCAAGAGGTACAGGGTGCTGTTGCGATGCCGAGCGCAACAACGACCAACGATGTGAGGTTGCTGGTTTCCAACACTCGAGCGAGCAACTGACGGTCCACTAGGTTCCGACCTCTGCTACTACCACTACCGTCACACCCAAGAAATCATCTCCTTGGCCAACCGCAGAACTAGAGAAAGTCCGATTGTATGAACAAGCTCAGGCGACTGTGAAACGCACGCAGGCGTTTGGTGTCTCCTCTCAATCCAGTCATAGCCGGAGTAGCTCGGAGGCGAACTCTTCGAACCTCCGCGACAAACAATCCTCGTCCACCGTCGTACCGGGTCCCGCTATCTCAGTTGGAGCCGCCTTGTATCAACACGCAGTCTCTTCCATGTCGACCAATGCCAACAACCGCACGGGCTCGCCGAACAACCTCATTACGACACCCTCGCCGCCACCTTCACGCGTACCCCATTATCCTTCGGCCGAACAAGAGAAAGAGGCGCTCAAGCGCTACCACGAAGCCAAGCTCGCTGTGGACCGGAACCAAAACTTGCAGTACGGATCCCCGGGTGCTGGCTCCTCTGCCGCGGGGGCGACACCCGTAGCCTATGATGATCTGTTCCCGGGAAACGCAAGCGGGTCAGACATGCCCCCGCCGTTCGAGTCGTCGGGTAGTGGCAGTCGGCCCAACTACCTAAACGAGAAGGAGAGGCTGAGGAGGCAGTACGAAGCTCAGGACGCTGCGGCGCTTGCTGCCCAGGGACAGGCACAGGGACGAGATGAGCCAGATGCACCTGCATATGTCGGTCCAGCAGCTCCACCCCCTGAAGAGAGTGGCCTGTCGGAGAAAGAAATTCTGCGAAGGAGGCTCGAGGAACAGGATAGAGTTGCACAGCTCCTGCAACAGCAGCAACAGCAACAGCAACAGCAGTATGAAGAACACGTGCAGCCGATGCGTTCACAGCCCTCCCCTCCACGTGTCAACAGCAGCACCCGGGCCCCGCCTGTGCCTCCGGCAGTCAACGGCTTCCACCCCTTGACAGCGGCTGAGGAGAAAGCACGACTGCAAGCCAAGTACGAGGCTGAGCAACCTTTAACACTCAATGGCTACGCGGAACACGAACCCCCCTCCCGCCACCCATATGCGACTGCTACGCCCCAGAACGAGACACCGCCCCCCTTGATGCCACGCCCGCCTGTAGAGTATATCCGGGAGACGCGCGAAGCCGACCTGCGCGGACGGTACTATGACAACCTGGGTGGGGGCTTGGTCAGCGCGCTCGATAATCTCACGCCTTCGGCGCCTCAGAGAGCGTCACCCGTGTCCAACACGCGCCTGGACATGCGACCGTTCTCACCGTTTGATGCAGGGTTGGGGTATGACCTACGGGCGGCGATTGCATCCCCCGTGCCTGTGCGTGGGCATATGTCACCGCCTCCACCGCCGACGGCACAATACTAATCCCATCTATTTCTCCACGTCGTCTCATCTGATCTGCTCCTATTTGATGCTATATTATGCTTTTCTTTTCTCGTGTTCTTGTTGAATGATATATATATATATCCTTTTCTCTCTTTTTTTTTGTTGTTGTTCTTGTCCACGTCCACGCTCGTTCTCCTCACCTCTCTACGTTTCATTTTTTGCATGGAAGTTGTATTCCCTCTCAATCATTCACGCTCCGCTGCTCGCTTTTTCTTTCGTCTTTTTTTTTCGGAATCCTATCCCACTCACTCACACGTCATGCCTCTTTGCTTTGGTATGCATGCCCCATGTCTGATCATTTGTTTCACCTCTTTCCTCTGTGATCGATCGGATGGGTTGTTTGTTACATTACTGGATCACTTGTTTTTATAAAGCATCGCGACAATTCATAATCGGACGTGTTTGACTTGTGCGACTCGAGTAGTCTTTCCGAAAGAAGGACATCGAGAAGGAAGAGGTTGACTTAAGGTGATGAGGATATATTCCAACTGAGCACTCGTAGGCTAGTACAAGGATAGCACTGGCATAGAAACGACACGATATAGAGAAAGACACGAAGCAAGGAAAGGCTGGACTTTCCACTATATAGTACTTGCGGCTCCAGCTGTAGTCACAGGTGTTGCGGGATGACTGGCAACTCAAGTCTGAGCCATCTGGACGATCGAAGCCGTTCACAACGTCTTTCTGCGTCTGCTAGTTTGCTTTCCAACACCTGTCGATCGAGACAACAATATCACTCGTGAACCCGTCGCACGAGGCACTCGCTCACCTTTTGCACGGCTGCATGAGCTTTGCGTTCTTCCTCCAGCATTCGTTCCATTTTTCCCAATTCCTGTTGTGCGATAAGCATCCAGTGTTGGCAAGTGTGGAGACATGCGATCGAGACACATCCCACTCACCTGTTCAAGCACTGCTTCGCGGACTCTCTGTTCTTGCTGTACTCGTTCCTGTGGCACTCCATTGCAGGCTGACCCTCGTCCCGACTCCTGTCGTGGACAATACGAACGTGACCAGGTGAGAACCGTTAGATGAAATAATCCCTACCTGTTGCATTGCCTTGATAGTATTTGGTTTCTCACTAACCTTCCGAGTCGCCTCCCCTCCTGTTGTGAAAGAGTACGTGTTACCGGGAAATGGGTTTGGTAGAGAATACCTACTAGACGTGTCGTTATTTGCTCTGCTTGACGGTCGGCATTCGGTATCGTATTCATCACATATGTCCCGGAGAGTGTGTGTAGCACGCATCGGGAGCCTTAGCAGACATCGACCACGGCCCCAATGATTAGTGCACGTCTCCTGACCAGAGAATAGTCTCTTGCAGGCTTCGAAAATCATGTCCGCATACCAATAACAATTGTACTCGTAGAGGTTGTAGTTGGGTTGATGTTTGGTGACAACGGACAGAAGGGTCGAGATTTGGACGGCAGAGGGTGAGCATGACGGGTTTGACGCAAAGCTGAGAGTGCAAAGCCTACTGTATCGGCCGTAGGTTTGAGAGAGGTAAGTCACGATACTATCCCCTCGGCCTATGACGTGCACCCTGTCGAGCGCCTCCGCAGGGTTGCGCAGTGCAACACTTGGTGAGACGATCAAAGAGCCCCGGGAGCGATCCTTTACGGCACGGTCTACGACTGCTATGGCAGGAGGAGAATCTGAATGTCCATGATTGGTGAAGTAAAGGACGAGAAATTCATGGAGCTTCTCGGTCTTCGTCTTGCAGAATTCCAAGTGCGTTAGTTTGCATGAGTTAGAACCTCTTCCAGGGAGGATAATGTCATGCCAAGCATGGGTCTCCACCCTAAATGTCCGTGACACAAAGAGCCCAGGTATGCTACCAGTTGAATGTGATGTCGTTGAATTCGGCTTGTATGAGTGCTTAGTGAGTTGTTCGCAGCGAGCGCTCATGTTCGCAAGAAGCGCTCAATAGATAACCACTTACCATATATGGATACTAGTAGGGCCGCACCAACGTCGATGCTGCACCGTCACAGTGGATACTCAAAATACTTGTTTGAGGGATGTGTCGTTGGACAGACACTTCAAGAGGCTTCTTACTTGGGGGAAAGAGAGTGAAAGAGAGTGCGGCAACATGGGACTATATAATATTCGGTCACCCGGCAAGGTGCAACGGATCGATATCCTTATACGGATATGAAAAGCGCATCATACCGTTTCATACTCCGTAACTTTAAGAGTCCTTGCAACGAATCCCTTTGCAGTAGAGGCGCATGCCAGCATCACGCCACCTTTCAATACCTGCCAACCATCATTGATTTGACTTGGACAACTCACCATGGGCTTTACGTTTCTACCCCTCAACGCTCTACTCCCCACAGTTTTTCATCAACTCATACTCAGACCACACCACCCTCCATACCGCGGGTCTTTGCAACGTTGATACTTGTGGCATGACATACTCCGAGGAAATAGAGATGCCAGTTTATGCAAGCTGACACACATAGAGTTTTATCAAACGAGGCGAAAAGCGTCATAGTATGTCCATCGAGTGTTGGGAGGTCCAAGGCAACGATCCCGAGTCCCACTGTTTTTGCATTCTTTCAGGAAACATTTTTTTTGCAGCGTCGAGGGTTGTGTCTGAGTCAGCGTACCAATAGCGGTAATATTCGCATAATGCGTGGTTGGGTTGGTGATTGGTAACAGCAACCAGAAGAGTTGACATTTGCAGCGCAGAAGGGGTATAAAGGTGAGAAAAGGCACATCCGACTCTTTGTATCTCCAAGTGCAGAGCTTGTCATGTTGACTACAGGTTCTAGAGAGGTAAATCGCCAAACCGTGCTCTTGGGCCAAGACGTGTACCCGGCCGAGTAGATCTGCGGTGTTCTGGGATGGAAATGTCGCGGAAGCGCGGAGGTCTTTGTCTGCGAGGTCCACCACGACTGCTGCACGAGCCGTTGGGTGGGTAGGATGGGTGAAATAAAGGACGAGGAAGTGGTTGGGAAATGAAACGTGTTGCGTTATGTCAAAATTTTATCATAGCTCACTCGTCTGGCATGAGTGATACTTACCGACTCTTCAGGGTCTGGCGCTCTTCCACACAGCAAAATCTGTGCCATTGTGGACCGTGGACCTTGAGGTTCGCCAACCGGTCATCATGGATTCAGAAGGTACTTGTTTATTGTTCTCACTGTGGACAACTAACACACGATGTACCTGGCAGTTGAAGAGCTGCGTCCAAGTTCACGCGCAGTGTTGCTCACCAAGAAGTTTCAGCCCGGCGGAGGGACCAATTGCATCGACAAAGTTGTTGACCTTGATCATAGAGCGCTGGGGCCGTGCTCGCCCGGTCGCCCAGAACGAGACATCTCGTTGAATCAACTTGCAATTCGTCTCAGTGTTCACTACTAACGCCTCGGAAGGATAAGGGACATTGAGAAGGTCATCATGCTTGGCCGAGAAACTCTTGGCCATTGACCACAAGGACGCCGACGTCGCCGAACAATTTGCAGTTCGTCTCTCCCGATACAACCAACTTGATGTTATGCAGGACCTCAACAAGGCCTTGGCCTGCGACTGCAAAGGTACCCTGATCGGTTCAAATCACCGCAAAATCTTACCAATTTCCTGTGGAATCGGTTCATTGCGATTGGATAGGTTGTTTATTACATTACCGGATCACATGTTTTACTTATCAGCATCGCGACGCTTTTTTAATTGTTGGTGGGTAAGGTCGACCTCGCTTTGATATCCGGATGCTGTTCGTATCATTGTGCGACTCGAGTAGAGTCTTTTGAAAGAAAACATCATTCGGTGACTTGCTGCTACCGTGTACAATTGAATCGAACGGTGGTCTCTTTTTACACCACTCAGGCCGCCCTGCAGGTTATTTACTCTGGTGCAGGGGAAACCGATCAACGATCATCGACCCGATCAGTACGGTGGACGTCATGACGCCCACACGAGCAATCAGAACGTACAATAGCGTACTTTGTTCAACTTGTAGGAGGAAGTACACTATGCTTACCTGCCTGACAAGCCGAAGTTGGCGCTCGATGTCGTGGCCAAATATATCGGGTCGAAGGGAGCGGTGACTTATGACGGACGGTCATCCCACGACGCCTGTGACTACAGGCCGCAAGTACTACAATAGTGGGGAAGCCGAGGCTCTGCGACGGCTCCTTTCAAGTCGTGCCTTTCTATATATTGTGTCGTTTCTATACTAGTGGCATACTATCGTGGGAAATATACCCCCACCGTCAACTCAAGCCTGGGCCATCTAGACGATTGAAGGCGCTCACGGCGCCTTTCTGCGTCCGCTAGTCTGCGCTCCAATGCCTGTCGATCGAGATAACAATGTCACCCCCAAGTGAATGCCCTCGCACAAAACACTCACCTTTTGCACAGCTGCATGAGCTTTGCGTTTTTCCTCCAGCGTTCGTTCCATTTTTCCCAATTCCTGTAAGAATTCAATGTTGGCAAGTATGGAGACAATGCGCTCGAGACTCACTCACCTGTCGAAGTGCTGCTTCGCGGGTTCTTTGTTCTTGCTGTACCACTAGTTCCTGTGGCACTGCATCGCAGGCTGACCCTTGTCCCAGTCCCTGTTGTGGACAATATGAACATTACCAGGTGAAACCATCACAGGAAATAATCCCACCTGGTGCAAGTGCGGTGCCGACATGCAGCCATGCCTATCGTGCAAGAAAAAGGTACGTCGGCGTGACCACTCGACAAGTCATCTTACTTGCAAGACACGCACCATGTGTAAGATCGTCTACATAGCCTCAGCAACCGCCGCTACATGACGTGCGTCCATTCAGTTCTGTACTTGTCGCATATCTCCGAAATCTGGCTGCGTGTAGCGTGATGCATCGCGATGTCGAGTCGGCATTGACCACGGTCCCTGTGGTTCATGCACTCCTCGTCACCCCCAAAGAGCGTCTTGCGCGTTTCAAAGGTCGTGTCTGTATACCAATAACAGTCGTGTTCATGTAGGTCATGGTTGGAATGGTGTGGCCCGAAGGTAACAAACAAGAGCCACGTTGCGAGTTGGATCGCGGAATGCGGCACGGAATCCGAACGCGATGAAAACCTGAGGACGCACAGCGTGTCGTATTGGCCATATGGCATTAGAGAGGTGGGTTTCCAGGCTGTGCCCGTGCCCAACAACGTGCGCGCTGTCCGAGGTCTGGGCCTCTGTCGGGTTTTCAGATGCAGTGGCACTGGGCGACACGATTGGATGATCTACCACGACGAATGCGGAAGAGCGGTGGCTGGGATGGCGACGTAGAGGATGAGGAAGAGGACATCATGCCATGAGTGGATCTCAGCAGTGTACCAATGCTGACCCACAAAGAGACTTGGTATCGTGAGTGGGACCCTCCGGGACTGTAAGGGACTCGAGAAGAACGAATTGTCGCGCTAGCCCATGGAGTTGGAGGGTTGACAGTGCTGATTGAAGGCTCGTATGGCAAAGTGAGCCTGAGTTGAAGTACAAACAATAGATAAAACGACAGTAGATGCAGAGTTATGGAAAACGGATAGTATGAGACAAGGTAGTATGCGATAATTCAGCAGTGTCGAGAGGAGAACAGTTGACCTGGGCTAACTCGGGGACGGAGATAATGCAGCATTGTTCATTGAGTTGCTTGTAGTTGCCTGCGAACGCTCTCCCGCTTCTTCTAGCTTTCGTTTCAAGTCCTCTACTTTCTATCTCGCAATGTACGTAAGGGCTAGTCCGCGACACAGCGAACTAGCAATACTCACCCGCTGCGCTGCGGCGAGGGCTTTTTATTCTTGTTCCAACCTGCTTTGCAATTCCTCGAGTTCCTATCGTGTAATGTAGCAGGTGCGTTACCGTGTAGAAGTAGTTAAACAGAGTGGGACTTACTTGTTGCGCCGCCTTGTGGTTTCTTCGTTCTTCCTTGAGTTTTCGTTCCCATTCCATCATCAAGAAGACGTAGGCTGCGAAATGAGATAAAAGGGTACCCACCTGATGCACTGCATCATAGGACGTTCCTCGTTCTTTCGATGGTACTTGTCCTACTTCCTGTAGTGAGAGAGCACGAATGTTACAAGCAACGGTTCATACGCCGAAAGTATCTCTACCTGTTGCACTGCCTTGATAGCCTTTCTGTTCTCGCTAGCCTTCCGAGTCGCCTCCCCTCCTGTTGTGAGAGAGTATATGTTACCAAGCAACGGGATTCGTAGAGAACACCTGCTAGATGTGTCATTATTTGCCCTGCTTAAAGGTAGCTGCACCCGCTGCATGATGTGTCGCCATTCGGTATCGTATTCATTGCATATGTCCAGGAGAGAGTGTGTAGCACGCATTGGGAGCCTTAGCCGACATCGACCACGGCCCCAATGATTAGTGCACATTTCCTGGCCAGAGAAGAGCCTCTTGCAGGCTTCGAAAATTGTGTTTGCATACCAATAACAGTTGTACTCGTAGAGGTTGTAGTGGGGCTGATGTTTGGTGACGACGAACAGCAGGGTCGAAATTTGTACAGCAGAGGGTAAGCGTGACGGGTTTGACGCAAAGCTGAGAGTGCAAAGTCTATCATATCGGCCATAGGTTTTAGAGAGGTAAGTCACAACACTATCCTCTCGGCCGATGATGTGCACCCTATCGAGCGCCTCCACAGGGTTACACAGTGTGACACTTGGTGAGATGATTGAGGAGACCCGGGAGCGATCCTTGACGACACGGTCTACGACCGCTATGGCATGGGAATCTGAATGGGTCATATTGGTGAGATAAAGGACCAGAAATTCATGGAGCTTCTCGGTCTTCGTCTTGCAGAATTCCAAGTGTGTCAGCTTGCATGAGTTGGTAGTTCTTCCAGGGAGGAGGATATCATGCCATGCATGAGTCTCCACCCTAAATGTTTGTGACACAAAGAGCCCAGGTATGCTGCCAGTTGAAAGCAAGGAGATTGAATCCTTGCATGAACGCTCAGTAAGTTGCTATCATATTTAGCGCCGAAAACACGAGGCCAGGCCGCGGCACTCTGCTCGGCCCCACTTACCATATATAGATAGGGGCGCAGCACAGTGTTGAATTGTGAGGACTATGATAGTCTGGTGACCAGACCGCTATGAGGAAGTTGCCAAGGCAAGGCAATCCGTTGATAGACGGTCTGGTATTAGTCTCAGTGCCAGCCGTTGTTGGTGACAGCTTGACGGCCCCCCATCCCCCCTTGTGTCACAACGTGTCACAGGTACGGTCGGAGTAGCTATGTCACACTGCAATCTAAATCCAATCTATTCGAAAGCTTCGAGCCTGGACTTGACACTCCATTGCTCACTCAAGTCATATCATCATCCCTCCGAAATCAGCCCCGGGCTGGGCATGGTGCCATTGTCGGCACATCATTCTGGCAACATCTTTTGCAGTGAGATGATGAGGCGGCGCGAATTAGCTCTAAATACCAATGCATCATACGTCACGTGATGACATTGGTCTTGTGCATGACAAGCTTGAAACACATACCGTACATCAACAAAAGGCATTATTGTGAATCAGAAAATTCAAGGAAATAGGTTCATATGCCTCTATGAATACTTTGTAGAGAGAGTTCTTGTTGAATTGCTCATTCATTTATTTCAATATTAGCTACCCGTGACGGGGATATGACAGAGCAAATAATCGAACGGCTGACCTGTAAGTAATGCAACATCGATGAGCACTTAGGTTTAGCTCCATGGCTGCTCTCACCACGAATGGATCGGAATAATGGGATGATTGTCAGACGGAGCGATGGTACCTTGGTTGAGCTTACATAGGTGCCGCTTTGCGCGGAATCGGCTACATCAGAGAAATGATCGTGACTTCCAATATCCAGATCCAGCCCGGCGATGGCGAATGGAAACGAATCTCGGGATCATTCAAGTTGGTCAATATTTCAACATCGGCTCCATGGTTGAACAAAAACTTGATGATGAGGTAAAATCTCGATCCAAAATAATGACAGTGCTTGTCAATACTCCAGCCAGCCTGCAGAGGGATAGCTCCGCATCACAGAAGAGCAATGTTGCGTTTCCATTTTGCACGGGATAGAGAGGAAGAACGAGGGTTTTGCTCCATCCATACCCTCTTCCCAACCGGATCCAACACAGTATCGCTCGAACTCTCACCCAGACAGTGAAGGTGGACTCAAAGCAAGATAACAGCCAGCGTGGAGTACGACGAGCACACTTTATCCCCACAAGAGATCCCTTCATTCCAAAATACTCCCCATGGATTCCTCCATCTATCGTAGACATGGCCAAGTCCTTTTGGAACGTTTCGAACCATCTCCCATCGACGATGAATTCGAATACATGCAACGTTCAATTCACACCATAGAGATTGTAAAAAAAAAGTTGCCATGGTACGCCGATCATCTGCGACATCAGCTACGTTATGGATTTTATTCACCGTCGATAAGTACACGCGGGGCTCTGCCAACTGGTCTTGACATTCATTTACTTCGCCAATTCAAAAGGCATTGGTTCGTGCTTGGATGCTCGATATTTGTTTTCCTCTGTTCCATCCTGATGCTTTCTTCCCTAGTCGTAGGTCTCACGGGCTGTATCGTAACCGGAAAATCAACCATCTCCGCGCTCCTTGCTTCGCATGACATCCCGATCATTGACGCCCTGATCACGAGACAGATTATCGAGCCTGGTACGCACGCATACAAACCCACATCTTCAAGGCGTTCGGCGAGGACGTCTTCACTCGTGGTCACCTCAGGCGAGCGAGAGTGATGGCCCGCGACCCACCCCATCGACCGCAAGAAGCTCTCCAGCATTATTTTCAACAGCGCACGGCAGCGGAAATCCTCATTTGGATCGTTCACCCTGCCGCATCGAGAGCGATCCCATGGGGCGTCCTCAAGTTGTGGCCACGGGTCGTGGTGGACGTCCCGCTGTTGATCGAAGGAGGGCTGTGGAAGCGGATGGGCAAGGTCGTTGTGGCGTTGGCGCTTATGTTTTCTCTCTTCCATTTTGTCTGAACTCGAACTTCAACGGGTGGAGATGGATGTTGAGCTGGCTACTTCCGCCAGTGGGTTTTTTGAGCGCAGTCTGGTGCTTGTCATGGAGGGCTTTCAAGAGGAGGGAATGAAGGTTATACCTTGAGGAAAAAGTAACTATAGGATTCATTTTGCCATGAGTCTGTATCTCTGTGATAGCGGCGCTTTTCGTTCAAGTGTTTTATTTGGTTACTACTGATTGAATTGAACAGTGCATTTCGTTTGCATCGTGCCGAACTCACCAACTCGGGCCTGATTTCGGGCTACTGGCATCATATAAAAGACGACCTATTCCTTGAGTATTACATCAGAAAGATGAATAAAAACGTCGAAATCAGGGTGATGCCATTATGCCGTCAAGAACATATGTAGATACTCACCAGCTGACGGCGGTTTCCCGGAAACACGGGCGATCCGAGTTTTCAGCCGTGGCAAAATGGCCACTCGTGGAGGAAGGCAGGAAGTAGAGACACATTAGACATATGGCACCATCGTAATGCAGTATCCTGGCCCATGGTACGTGGATCATGCAATATCATGACTGTGAAAGAGTGAAACTCACGCACATAAAAAACAAATTAAATCTATCGAAGAACTTGATTACATGGTAATTGAGATCGGACGTACACCTGTATTTTCAACGTTCGCGTTACATAAATAAGAGTCGTTTATAGCGACCCAGTATCGTGGTTACAGTACAGGTATCCAGAGAAGAAACGCATAGCACATACGGATCATGTATGACAGTTCAATAGCAAGCACAGCCCCTGCAGGAGAAGAGCGTGAAGTAAGTAGGTCGAGCCGACACACGAGTCCCAGTTTGATGAATCTGTCTCACCAAGCGCCGGATCCCGCAAATCACGGGGGAAAGTGAATATTACCCATGGCCAATACTAGGCGATCTTCTGGTTCATATTTGAAATATTGGAGCCGAGCTCCACGCCACTTGAGCTCAAGCCTGCCACAGGTGCTTGTCAAGCTCATTTGGAGTGTATAGCCTTGGGAGGTCTAATCATAGAATAAGTGCCTCCATATCAGAACGATCGTTAATCGATAAGCTGCGATAAGTTGTGAAATCGTGACTCCTGGCACCGCATCAAAAAATCTAAGAACTCACTTGAGCGTATTCTTCGACATAAAATAGAGGTGTATTGGAGTTTCGGGCCTCGCACACCTGATTGAGCCAAACGACTACGATTTGGGCTGGCAGGAATAATGTCCGTTGATCGGACGACGCACATAACGGGAACACCCTGAAGTGGCAAAATAAAAGTAAACACATTTTACCTGGGTAGACCAAAACCCTGCATCACGATGTTCAAGTTGCTGGTTGGCAGAGCGCTCAGCCTGCAGTACCGCCCCATCTGATCAGAACCTGGCTGCAGTCTGGTTCCAACATGGTCCAACTGCCGGATCACGTATCCTTTAAATTAAGTGGCCAGCCTATCACAGCCAATACAGGATTAGCAAGACGATGAAGCCGGACTTGCTCATGTTATTCGGCGTCACGCTGCCGTTGTCGAAGCAGTAAAATAAGTGAGTAATTGTTGTAATAATGGCACTCGCTTTGCATGTAACAGGCAAGCTCTGTTGCACTCAACGCTGAACCGGCTGCCAGCTGAGAGGGCTAGACATCACAGTGGTATGTGATCCGAGTTCGCTCGGACGCTGAAATTTTTTCGAAATAGGGACAATGCGCAAGTAAACCACGTTGTCCATCTTTCCGCGGATGCGGAAAATTCAAATGCATATTAGATAACTAACCGGGTATGTCGCTGAACTGCTTTTGGCGCAGATATGCCTGCGCGGTAAGTGGTGATGTACCCATATTCATTGAAGTGGATCTGTTTCTGTTGGTTACAATGCACAGGATGACTCAGGAAAGGTAAGGCAAGATGAAGTTAAGGTGTCGTAACCGGTCGAACACGCTGTTTTGATTTTTTTGATTTGTTTTCCCCTCGAGCGTTCGATCCCAGATCGGGCGAGATGAACAGATGCCATGAAGTAGCTGGTGGAATCATTATACCAACACACGGCTGGAGAAACGCATGTTCCACTACTTTCCACTGCGGAAATCCCTGGCAGTTAAAAACTACGGGCTCAACGCTGCGGCTCTCTAACACATCAACTGCCATCTCATCGTTACCCATGACCCCTTCCACAGACGACATACACGGGCTCTTCGTCAGCTTCGAGCATGCAGTCGCAACCCCTGTGTGGCATAAAATCCTCAGAGACGATGCCAGTACGTGCAAATTGGTGCACGTAGAGTTCTGCAAGGCCAGGGACAAAAAGCTCCATGAATTTCTCGTCTTCTATTTCACCCATCCCACCGACCCAAGGGCACGTGCGACAGTCGTGGTTGACCGTTCAGCCAAAGTCGTAGATCTCTCCCAGTCCTCCTTCCTCGTTTCCCCCAGTATTTCATCCCAAAAGTTCATAGACGCACGTGACAGTGTCTACGTCGTGCCACAAGGGGAGAGTTTGGAGTCAACCTTTGGCAATTACGATAAGCTCTGTATTCTCAGGTACAAAACAGGGCCGCCTTCCAACACGCCTCAACCACCTTCTGCAACCCAGATTTCAACCCTTCTGCTCGTTGCCACCAAGTACCGTCCCAACTACGACCTACACGAATATAATTGCTATTGGTATGCGAACACGATCTTTGAAGCTTGCAAGGCGCTCTTTCCTGGGTGGGAAGAGGAATGCAGGAACCACGAGGGCCGTGGTCGATGTCGATTGCCAGGGAACCTCCGCATATTTGATAAGGGCAGCGTCCCACACATATGTGAGGAATACAATGTTGGTTGGGCCCAGACAAGGCAGCAGAGGGGGCAACATGAAAGCACCGTCACACGTCAGGCGAGTATCTGTCCATCATAGAGGACGATTTACACATAGTAATACTCTTTGAACGATAGGAATTGGAGAAGGAGAAACAATCTCACGCGGTAACATCGCAGGTATGATGTCGTGCGATACTAGCTTCCCGACTCACTACTATTGCATTGCAGAAAATGGAGGAACTGCAACGAGAAGTAGCGGAATTACAAAGGCGTTTGCAAACCGCTAATTTGACAATTCCTGCGTTTGCTGGTCAGCTGGAAGGGTGAAACGAGCCTTTTCTTTCTCTGTCCTCTTTTCGGTTCCGAATACTATGTTACTTAGTCACATGGATGGCTGTCCTTCCACGCTGTATGTCTTCTGTATCTATGCTGCTACACTGTATTTCATAACACACTACACTGTTTGCTATGACTAGCTCATCTCGGCGCTCTTGTGACCCATGGGAGTTTCCTTACCGGATTTAGGTTCTCAACTGGCAGGTGAAACTCTTCTAGTCAGCTGTGGAAATCATCCCTACTACTTATGGATACAGAGGATGAGGAAGATAAAGCAATCACCCAAACAGGTTCAAACTCAAGTGTTCGTGATCGCGGTGGCGTACCCACGCGGCCTCTTTCCCTGTCCCTTCGGAAATTGAATGATGGGAGTCTGCGCGAGTAACTTGAATCATTTTAGTGGACTCTTGCATTATGCCTACGTGTCAGTTTATGAGCTCAACTGCGTACCTGACGAAGGAAACGGAGTCTAGACACGGGAATAATCGTTTGGTTCACTCGAAAACCTCCATCGGATATAATATGGCCACGTTATGTACCCATGAATAGAAATTTCAAATTGGTCGAAGTTGACCTTGTAAGTATATTAGGTACTACACGAGGTCCCGTGGGTATGCTGGCGGTATGCACCAGAACATACGCACTGTATGCTTATCGATACCATCATGTAGCTGCACTGTGGACGATGGAAAGGCTATAATTACTGTATAAAGACTTCGGAAATCACATCAAGATCTGTTTGTTTGGCCAATTGGCTTCTTTGTGAAATTGTGAAATTATGCCACGACTTGGATTCACAGATGCTGGCACCTTGCCGGCCAGCGTAACCGCCCACATTCCAGTACCCAGCCAGTCATCCTTGACAACTTGACAACTCACCATGGGCTTTCTGTTTCAGCCCTACAACATCGTTGCTCGGCTCCCCACAGTTTTTCATAACCTCATACTCGGACCACCAGCCTCCATACCCGGCGTTTTCA
>JBBPJL010000190.1:0-24512 GCA_038088675.1 Xanthoconium separans | reverse complement strand
AAGAAACTCATGTCAACAGAGAAGGAAAAGCTGCTTCGCATGGAGGATATTCTCGCCGACTCGGTGGTTGGTCAACCTGAAGCTGTCAAAGCAGTAGCAAACGCGATCAGGCTTTCTCGCAGTGGACTCACAAATGCCGACCGACCTATTGCTAGTTTTCTGATGACCGGCCCCTCTGGAACTGGTAAGACACTGTTAAGCAAAACAGTAAGAGGATGTCCACATGAACTACTGGACGAGATTTGACACGAGATTTGGTTAGCTTGCAGCATTGCTTTTCGACTCTCCGGACGCCATGATTCGAATCGATGGATCTGAATATTCTGAGAAGCATGCAATAGCACGTCTCATCGGAGCACCCCCTGGATACGTTGGCCATGAATCTGGAGGTCAACTAACCGAATACGTTCGGCGCAGGCCATATTGCATTGTCCTCATCGACGAAATCGAAAAAGCGTCTCACGAATTTGTGACCCTTTTCCTGCAAGTCCTCGATGATGGCCGCCTTACGGATGGGCAAGGACGCGTCGTTGACTTCCGCAACACTGTTATCATCATGACTTCTAACCTGGGAGCTGCCTTTCTCAGCGACCTCGCCGAAGGTCCGATCAGCGATCAAACGAGGCAACTGGTCATGGGTGCGGTTCAAGCGCATTTCCCCCCTGAATTTGTCAATCGCATAGATGAGATCGTTATATATGTGAGTATGACATACCTTCATTGTGCGGCAACAAAATCTTATTTCACTATGAAGCGTATGCTATCGAGAAGCAACATACTCAAGATTGTAGATCTCCGGCTGAAGGAAGTTGAAGCCAGGCTCGCGGACCGCCACATTGTCCTGGATGTTGATGCCGAGTCGAAGCAATACCTCGTGTCTATTGGATACTCGCCCACCTACGGCGCTCGTCCCTTGAACCGCGCGATCCAAAGCGAGGTTTTGAACCCACTGTCCATCTTGTTGCTCTCTGATTCCATTCGCGACGGTGAGACTGCCAGGGTTAGGTTTGATGGGCCTCGTAACAGAATGGTTGTCATCCCTAATCACAATGCAAGCGCCGGGATGGAGGGGGTAGAGTATACCGGATCGGACGACATTGAGATAGAGGAAATGGATTAGTCTAAAGTAGTATCAGAATATGTACTTATGAAGAAGGGTTTCCAAATAGAGTCATAGTCTCCGACGCGCCCGACAGTTCGCCATCGACCACGACCAGTCTGCTAGTACCACCACAACATGCTCAGCCGTCGGCTCGTCTCGAGATTATCTCCACTGAGAACATTGACGAGGCCATCGTCCACAACTGCAGGTACACTTACGCCAGCAGCACCTGCCTCCGAGTCTAGCATTGCGCCGCAATCACCCAATTACCCCACTACATGGTCGACTAGTCAAAAGTCTCGACCAGTGTCTCGTTCTGGCCCTCGCTTCGAACAAACATTCATGGAGCTCCAACCCAACCCACTCAGCGCCATGGAGCTGATCGCTAACGAACCGGTCAGAGTTGTTCACGGTCGAAAGGCTATTTGTGACGGCGGTGAGTAAAGCAAGACGGTACCCTCTTTTCTAGCGTGCTCACATGTCACCTAGGAGGGGGTTCTTTAGGCCATCCCAAAATCTTCATCAATCTGGTGCGTATTCGTATCGGTTCGTTTTGTGATGTGCCATTTTGTTGACACGAATCAAGGATCAACCTGGTCCCCAGCCATGCGGGTGTGTATTGCACTGTTCGTTCCATCTCACGTCGTACTGACCTAGCATTTACTTTGTAGATATTGGTATGTCGGATGCTCGTCCGAGTCTTGTGTACTTACATCAGTTTGCCAGTGGCCTCCGGTTTGAGCAGGCCCTCCATGAACACGAACATTGAACAGTTCATTGAGACTAGACAGTCTGTAGAAATATACATCAGAAACCACACTACAAAGCGGAAATTAGTGTCAACTGTGGTATTTACGTTTATTGCGAATGGGTAAAAGTACAACTCAGCGCTCTACAAGGCCCAAAAGAAAGTAAGCATGCCAAGTACTAAAATGCCAGTAAGTGTAATAAGTAGGGGCGAACCAGGGCCAGAAAGAGGATACTACGGATCACAAGGAGGGTGGCGCCAATGGTTCGCCAGGAGTCAGAGCTAGACTTGAGGATGGGTGCAGTGATGACGATAAGTTCCAGTGGGAAAGTGCGAGAGAAGAACGGAGATTGTAGCAATGAACGCATTTATATCTGATAAAAATGAACGTTCCTGACAAAATTGCGGGCAATAAAAAGTGTCAAATGAGAGTGAGGGAAAATGTCATTCATCTTCTGGTGAATGGAAAGACATAGGGGATAGTGGAGGATATTCCCCTTCAGCCACAGCTTCCAGTTGGGAGAAAGGCGGAAGAGAGTGTGGAGGTGAAAGGTGGTCGCCTGGAGATGTTGGCAGCGGTGTCTGGGTGGAATTACGACGACTATCAGACGGGAACCACGCAGAGGCTGGTTTACACACCACTTTGAAAATCGGATTTATCGCGGCAAGCGGGTCGATTAGATCAGTTGGGGGATGGCCATATAGCTGACCATTGCACTCATACGATTCAGGGGAGGAAGAGGGATATTGGATAAGAGGAGTGACCACATAAGGACCAGTGGATTCATGGGAATTATGGGAGTGCATCCAGGAGCTTGGCGATGGGGAGAGTGACAGGAGATTAATTGGTGGCGGCGAAGAGGTCCCCGAGACTGAGGAGGTGGTATCGACAGATGCACGGATATTGAACTCGTTGAATTGGTGATCTAGCGATATCGAATTTGATGATCGTGCAGAGGTCGGGAAATCATCGTAAGATGTCCTGCCAGTCCTCAACGAGGATGCAGATGTCATTCGGTTGATACCATAGACAGTCGGTCGCCGGACCCGTGTGGGGCCAGGATCACTATCCACTGTTGCAGATGACATGGCTGACATCCTCCCGGTGCTATGGAGATCCGACGATGACATGGAATGGTCGTCATCGAAGTCTCTGCGACGAACCTTGCTCAGTCGTTCGTCTCTAGGTAGCCAGCGATCACTCGAAGGTAAATTGGTTTCTGGGGGCTTGAGGTATCGTCCAGAGGCCGCATTCAATGTGGGTGAGGATATCTTGGCACAATTCTGGTTTTGCCGTATGGGGCCTGACGCCGAAATCTTTCCCTTGTCCAGATCATCGTAGTTTGGACGGTGGTTGACGCTTAGCCGACTACCCGAATGTGTCCATTTCCACTCCAACTCGTTGTTTGCAGTTGTTTGCATAAGCATCTCGTTTCGTTTCTGCATGACAGCGCGGGCTTGCTCCCTTTGTGACCGCACTGCAAGCGCGCGACGCTGCTTCTCTGCTTCGAGTTGTAACCGCTCGGCCTCCCTTTTGATAGCCTTCGCATCCTTACGAATGTTGGCTGGTGAAACATCAGTGACAGAAAGATTGTCAGAGTTCGTAGACTGTGTACGCTTGAGGGAGGGAGTTGAACTGGAACCAGGGACTTCGTCTACGGGGGGCAAGGACTGCTGATGTGGCTTGTCCCCATGGCCAAACACACCGAAACCCCATCTCGAGGTTTTCTTGAACCCGAGGGATCCAAGTCTGCCGAGCTTGCTGACGGACGTGTGGGTGTCCTGTCCAGCCATTGGGGATGAAATTGTGGCTGTGTGAGTGTCCATTGGAGTATCTTCTGGCACTTCAACCAATGGCAAGGACACATCCATCTGGTCCGAATCGGATCGCACATGATTTGAAGGCCACGCGGAAGATCCATTCGTGCGGACATCCTCAACAATGTCCGACGGAAATGGATGGTGGGTAATCATGCGAAGGTCACCAGTGTACTCTGTTGTCTTGTGAGAAGAGGGCGTATATGTGGTCGGGGTAATAATAGAAGGCACAAAGGCGGTGCGGTGGGAGGAAGCGGCATCTGGAATGTGGGGGAGATGAAGGCTCGAGGAAGGATGGTATGGGGATTTGGGTAGGGAATTGTGGGAATGTGAAGGTGGCACGCTGCGGGGAGATGCAGAAGGTGTGATGAATGGCGCGCCGTTCGTGTGTAACTTTGATGGAGTTGTGGGTAAAGTTTGCACATACAAAGCAGGAGGCATTGGGGGCATGTTGTGGGGTAATGCTTCGATGAGGTATGGATGCTCTAGGCATTGCCGGCTGGTAAGGCGCGCATCCGGATCATACTTGAGTAGGTCTGATATACACTCGACGAGCCTTCGAGGGACATTGCGGTCGAAATAAGAGAATATGTCTCTCGGCTGACACTATAAGAGGAACAATGAGACCAGGATCAAGGATACATGTTTTAAACAAAACCATCACCTTGGGAAAGACAAAGTTGAACTGCTTTGCCATCTTGAGGCCTTTGGCCCACCTTCCGCCTCCAACGGAACGCAGTCTAGCATCAGTGCCATAATCGGCTGGATCACCAAGGACCTCGCAAATTCTGTGTATTTGGTCGACTTGACCAGAGCCCGGAAAGAGGGGACGGAGATTGATTAATTCTGCCATGATTGTGCCAAGGGCCCACATGTCCACGGGGTTAGAGTAATCTCTGCTGAGGAGCAAAACCTCGGGCGCGCGATACCACCTGGTAGACACGTACTCGGTATAAGGGGGAGGGCTTGCTGTTTCGCGTGCGAGACCAAAGTCGGCGAGTTTGATGATGGCTACGACGTCCTTTTCTGTAGGTGCAGTAGGGGGTGCGACTGGGGACAAGGAGCGATATTCAAAGAGGCCGGTTGTGGTGACGAGAACGTTTTCTGGTTTCATGTCCCTGTGAAAATAACCAGAAGCATGTATGTGGTGGAGGCCGGAGACGATTTGGCGGAAGATAGAGGCCACGAGGCCGCCTGCGAGGGGCCGACCTTTTCGAGATTTGATGAGGTGATATAGATTTCCTTCCATGCTCTCGAAAACAAAATAGAGCTCCTTGGTGTCTGGGAGGAGAAAGAAGTCATAGAGGGGTATGATGCACGGGTGGAACGGGATTGCGCGGAGAGACTGGGGAGAAAGGTGAAATGGGGGTGTGGTAAAATGGAGAAAACGAACCTCGAGCTCTTTGAGTTTCTTGCACTCGTCCCAGCCGCCCTCCCACTTCTTTCTCATCCTCTTTACTGCTACTAGACGCTTTCCGACCCACTCTGGACGGGCGCCGCCGCCGCATTGCATGGGGGAAAGGGGGGTATTTGGGGGGAGGGTGCCATGCCAGTCGCAGAGGAGGACGGTGCCGAAGGAGCCATCACCGAGGGTTTTGATTGGGGTGTATGAGCGATGTGAGCCTGTTTAATTTATGTTTGAACTGGGTAAGGAGGAGGAGGAGGAGGACGTACTTGAGCGAGCATCGCCGACCTGGAGTTTTCCGTTGAGGATAGAGACTGCTGGTATGCCGAGTACGTTGACGGTATCTTTTTGGGGGTTCTTTGGACTGGTAGAGGGAGTGAACATGATACGCAGAGCATTGCCTCGAGTAGTACTATGAAAACATTCAGACCCGATTTCTGTTCCTTTTTTTTGGCTTGTAGTACTAGCTATAGGGAGACGAGGTAGGACGCGCTAACCCAAATGACCATGACTAAGCTAATACGGCACCTCATGGAACAGCTTCGACACGCTCTCCCCGTAATGACTCCGTCTAATTACCTCCCCGAGCACAGGTCCAATGTCGATCACCTCAATCTTGCTACACCCCGCCTGATTATCCCGCTGCGGGAGCGTATTCGTCACAATCAGCTTCTCCAGCGCGCTCTTATCCACACTCTCCAGCGCGTCCCCGCTCAGTATACCATGCGTCACGATCGCATACACCTTGGAGGCGCCTCCCTCCGCCAGGTGCCGCGCCGCCAAGCACAGCGTTCCGCACGTATCCGCCATATCGTCAACAAGTATCGCAACCTTGTCCTTCACGTGTCCAACCAGCACCATCCGCGAAACAGAGTTGGCCTTCTTCCGCTCCTTGTGGAACAACGCAAAGTCCACCCCAAGTCGATCAGCGATCGACGTCGCCCTGTCGCACGTTCAGTCAGCCCCGCCGACCTCACATCGCTTGCCCTCACCTCTTCGCACCCCCAGCGTCTGGCGACACAATCACAACCCCGCTCAGATCAAAGTGCGTCCGGATGTACAGGATCGACGAAGGCTCCGCGTAAAGCTATCCCACAGCATGTCAGCCGTTTACGCACTACATCCCAGATCATCGCACTCACGCTGCAGTGCGTATCGTCAGCTTCAGATCCATTCTCCATGGTCCATACCACTCACTTGTCCACTGGCACATCAAAGAAGCCCTGAATCTGTGATGCATGTAGGTCCATCGTCTGTCCAGAGATACGTCATCACACCCTGTCAGCCAACCCGCAAGACTCGTTGCTCACGATGACGTGGTCGCAACCCGACTTTTGTATCATGTTGGCGACCAGTTTCGCTGAAATCGGCGCCCGACTCTTGTCTTTCTTGTCCTGCCTGGCATAAGGGAATAATGGCAACACCGCAGTAATCCTTCTCGCACTTGCTATCTTGCATGCATGTATCATAATGCAGAGTTCCATTAGCGCCGTGTTCACCGCCCCGCACCCCGTGTTGATGATGTAGACGTCGTTCTCCCGCACGCTTTCAGTGATTCGTACATTGGTCTCCCCAATGCCACTCTTGGTCACTTCTGCTTTTGAAAGTGTTAGTCCGAGGCTAGGATTCATTCAGGATGTGTAGACCGCCAGTGTCCAAGCCCATACCGCCGAGCAATGATTTCTGCCAGCTCAGGATGGCTCGTGCCTGTTCATCATGCGCTATTACCCCTCTCAGGCCTACAGACATATCTAACGCACCAGTGAAAATCTTGACACCGCTCCCATTCAGCATCTTGTCAGCCAACACAGGGTGAACGCAAGTTACAAGTCCATACAAAAACGATGAACCTACGACGGGTGGCTGTGCAATTTGCCCTATCACCCAAAATGGAAAGGCATCCCCCCGGTTTGTTGCGATCCGAGTGCAATAATGGTTAGATGGGCTACAAAACTACACGATGGGTATTGCGACGACTTTGACATGACACTGTTACTACTACTGTAGGTTCGGATCTCGAATAGAAAAGATGATTTAGAGCGAACGAGGGGCGAGGGAAGCAAAATAAGATTATGATACTCAAACAACGATGAGAATAGAAAGGTTCGAATATTCAGTCGACCCATTGAAAAACCAACCAAAGCATAGCCGAGGGCCATCGAAAGACGGTATACTGAAGAAAAAAAAATACATGAACCAACGTGACAACAGCTCGGCGTGTCAGAATGACTGAAACGGATAAGACTGCCACAATGCGCGAGTGCGATATGCATCAAGGCGTATCTGCAAAGAGATCTAGGTGGCGTGAACGGAAATGCTGGTGGCGGGGGGTCCTGTACGTGAAACAGATGGATGTGTCCCGGCAACACGATCCCCGTTGAGTATGGATAACAGCTGAACGCTACTTGACGGCAGACTTGGTCGAGACTGCGGAGATAAACTAACACGCCGGGACTGAAGGGTTACACTGGATACAACCTGCTCGGGTGCACCACTGTGGGCATGAATAGAACTTGACTTAGATGGATGGAAGGAATTCGTCGTATAGCTTGGAGCAAGTGCGTGAGGAAAAGGTGCAGGCAAAAGTTTTCCAGAAACATTTGCTGGAAGCAAAACGACAGACGGTGTTTGGTTCCGATTCCTTACACCACCCAAGTAAGTGGAATGGTTGAGTTGGCTGGAGCGGGGTCTAACTTGGAACGGATCCCCTAAAGTAGGCTGTTCACAGGAAGAGTTTCGACCTGGGCTGAGAGAAGGGACAGATTCCAACGAAGATGACTCCACGTTAACTTGCGCAGCGTAAGTCGGTAGGAAAGCGGAGGCAGATGGTCCGCGATAGCCGGGAGGGTGGCAATCCGGACCGTTAAGAGCCGGTAAATCCCGGCTAAGAAGAATGGGTGTCATCTTGGACGACTCGTCGGCCACGGACTCGAGAAGTGCCAATTGCTTCAGCCTCTTTCCCGACACGGGAACTTCAGCTGGCCGGGAAAGGTACGGGGAGATGTCAGCAATACTGGAGGTGCGACGAGAAGAGATAGTCGGTTTCCGTGCTGTGGCTAGGCTAGGGGATGACGCAACAACGGGGTCTCCAACGACGACAGGTGACGTATAGCTAGATCCGTTATCCGCTCGCGATGGTACCTCGAAATCGCTGGAAAACACGGGGTCTGAATGCTTTTCACAATTATCAGAATGCTGGGCTGAGATATGTTTAGCCTTGGAAAGACCTAGAGAATCGAGTAGCGTTTCGGGGACACGGGAGGACCAGTCTGGGGTCTGCGAACGATTGGATGGTAGGATATTTTGGGACAATAAAGGAGCACTGGGATGTAGTAACTTCGGGTCCACGTTCTTTGAAGCTGAGATGGAAAGCGAGTTTAAAAGGCGGGCAAAATGTGGGTCCAGAGGTTCCACGAGAATGCCCTTCTCCTCGTCCGACTCGTGTTCCGTTATTATGTAGTCGTTCCGGACCGGAATGGCCCCGTTGTACTGTGGTGAAGGTGTTTGTAGTTCACCAGTATCAACAGAAGATGAACTCGATTCTTGTGCACCTCGGTCAGCCGATGTATAGGAAGCAGATTTGCGAGGCCTCGATTCCAAAGCTCTAGGTTTCCTTGCTGTGATAAACGCCTTCAAAGCTCTTTTATCCGCGATCAGAAACGTTTGCAACAATGACTATTGAAAGCTTACGCAATGAACGGTGAGATCAAATAGAACTTGCCAGGGGCAGCCCTGTTGCGCTTCCATGTAGGTAAGTCCGTCAGTTTGAACCATTCGATTCGCTGGCAATTGCATTAGACGGTGTGTTCTGGATGGAACCATCGGCACTTACGCTGATCTCCTTTCGGGTGCGGGTCTTGAACGAAAAGTCCTCTGGGATTCCAGGAACAATGAACAGAGAGATAAGTTGCTCCTTTATGGACATCTCAATTACATCCGCAGGGTTGATCTGTCCTGCCAGATTATAGCCTGTCTCCTCCAACACCTACGAAAATCATAAAGTAATGTACTATAACAAGGGATTGTCATACCTCGCGAATAGCGCATTCGTGAGGGGGTTCGTGCTCATTTATCTTACCCTTGGGAAATCCCCATCCCGATGAAGACTTCCACCCTTTGACAAGGATACACTGGAAAAGGACACGGTGTCCAGGGATGAGAAACACCATACGAATGTGACGCACCTTCTCCCAAGTCTCATTCAACATTATTGCACCACAGACGGGGACTCTAGTTTTATATTGCATAAAAGTGCCGAACGCTTGCTCATGATCGTGGCTCCATTGGTGTAACAAAGGGCAGGCATGGAATAACATCTCGGAGAACTTCTTGAGCGGCAGAGACGGGAACTTTGGGTTCTGTTCTCGAACAAAGTCTTCGTAGAACCAATGGCTATGATGTGCATAAGCCTGAGAAAGTCGAAGAAAGGGCTAACAAGAAGGGACTTACGCTTGCTCCACCTGAAAGCATATCCGTTCCAAAGATGAGAGCTCCTCGTCGGGAAGATTGAGAAGAAATCGGCTAGATTAGAGTGAGAGACAACCCAGAAAATGGGGGGGAAAAACAAACCTTGAAAGGTCCTCGAGAACTTCTTCGTGTGTGGCTTGTTTGTAAGTAAAGCGTTCCTGGGCATCTGAAGTTGGGGCAGGTTGTATTTCCGGGGACGAGGAGGAGGAAGAGGTCATAGCTAACGGAAGCAAAGACCGACAGAATGAACCAGAACCTACGACGATCGTTGTTGTATGGACGACAAGATGTTGGGATGGATAAACCTATCATAGAACTTGTTCACGTATGCACGACGCCAGTCCCCCTCCTGCCAAGCACAACCAAACAATCTAACTCACTTGGTTACTAATCAACTTAATTTATTTAAAATAAAAAAAAACAATGTACCCTTCCATTCAGGATGTCCGAGGCTGCTGAAAACCCATTCGTCGCTCATACTCGCGAATCTCTTCAACAGTCAACTTGTCTGACCCAGACCAATTCGCGGAACTCGTTCGCGCTCTGAACCGACTTTGCCTAGTTCGGAACATTTCTTCCATCCGCAATGGTCGGATCTCTCCGAAGATATCATCAGGGTTCACTCTACTCTGCATCTGGAGCGCCTGGCGGAGCTCCGGAGACTGCGCCCACTCTGGTGGATCAAATGTCCGAACCCGGTCCTCATCTTCGGAGTCAGAGTATTCACTGTTAATCTCTGGTAGCTCGATCGACTCGCTCGGAACCTCGGTTGTAGGTAGCTTAGCAGCTAGCATCTGCGCTTTGGCCCGAGCGGCCATCTGGGACTGGACCATAGTCGAAGGAAGCTTGTCACCCATGTCATCCTCTTGAGCCTTCGCTTTCGCCTTGCCTTTCAGAGATGATGGGACTACCTTGAAAGGCTTCGCCTCCGGAATGACTGGCTTAGCAGATGGAGCTGGCAGGGCATTTTGAGTGGCATTGTACGTGGCCGAAGATACCAGAGCTGTGGTGGCGGTGGCCTTTGCACCCTTTGGAGCAGCAACCTTCGCGGCAGGGGTAAAAACCAACTTTGTTGGGGGGGCAACATCCTTCTTATCCTTTGAAGGGGGTTTCTTGCTCTCCGGTTTCCTCTCTGTCTCGGATGCGACCCTTCGTTTCTTAGAGACGTCATCTTCTGTCTTCTTTGTGGAGGCAGAGTGTTTTAGTTGTCGCCGGTCTGTATTCTCTTCTCTCTCACGTTTCCGCCTGTCGTCTTCCAGAAGTCGAGTCTTTTCCCCTTCTGCTTTCTTTGCGCTGACCATTTGACGTCTAGCCTCCATTTCCTTTAGGCGCTGCGTCTTCTTGTCTGCTTCCTCTTGTTGCTGTATGCATGCAGTGAGGATGAGAACAAAAGAGGGTTATTCGAACCAACCCTCTTGGCTGCAGCGGCAGCTAATTGCAAGCTTTTCAGCTCCGGTTTAGCCTTCTTGGTGCTGCCAAGCATGCTGTTGACGAGTTTAGTGGCTTGCCTGAAAAAGCCGTCTTGGGATTGAGAAGAAGAGACGTTGGAAGCCATCGAATTTTGGCTGGTACTCCGAACACTTGGCTATTATCATGGTTAGTCGTCGAGTAATGGAGACGTTTGTGAAACATTCAGGATTACCCACCTCTACTTGGGGAAGACCAGACATTTGAGGCACAACGCCTTCTTCGGCCTCACTGGCTACTGCGATGGAGCACTCAGCATCCGAAATCTCGACAATCTCTCGCCCTCGCTCTACTTCTTCACCATCTGTCCCAACTTCATCGACTACTACGTCATTCGACAGAGTCACGATGGCACCATTCTTCTCTGTTGTAAGAGTTCTAGTTGGTCCTTGACTTTCGGTTGGAAGGGAACTCCATGTATCTTCCTTGTCTATGTTGCTGAAGTCGAACGGCCTCCATCCCGGTTCTGCAGAAGTAAGTTTATCTTCAAGCGGCCAACTGTCGTCGTCGTCGTCGTCAACGGCAGATGGGTATTGCTGTGAATCAACAGTGTGCAGAGTGTCTTGCGTACAGGGAACCCACGCAGGGACTCCGTCACAATTGTCAAAAATTGGATCAGAAAAGGTGCTCGATTGTGAGGGTTGTGTAGATATCTGCGATGTCCCCTGAACAAGGGAAGGCAAGCATTTGGGGGGGGAGATAAGTCGAACCGGAATGCCCAGGGACGCAGCGACCGGTAGCATAAATTGGCTGGGATTGGGGTCAAATGAGGTGTCACTGCGGGAAGCAGTAGAAGATTGTGTTGAACCAGGGGGCATGAATACAGGTGGTGGTGGTGGTGGCTTGTTGAATACTCGACCCTCCAGCTTGACGAAACCTGGATTGCCCTTCAATGGGGGCGAATCTGGTGGAGTAGTGGAGATACTCTCGTCATAACTGTTGATTCGAGTCCCTACATCCGTTGCTTGGGTCATTTTCATTGGGAGTCGAGGTTCATTAGGCGGCACAGTGTCAGGGGTCAGATCTGCGAGACTTAGTCGACGTCCGGCTCCTCCAACTCGAGGGTCAGAAACGCATGTGATCTGGCCGTCCGAATGTGCTTGGGTGCTGGGGAATCCCTCATTGGGGAGACCGTCGGCTTGAGGTACCTCGGAGTCACTGGACTCGTTGCTGATCTTGTTGCGTTCAGCTACCTTTGCCTCAGCAGCTGCCCGTGCCTCAGCAAGTGCAGCTACCGCGGCACCACCAAGCGACTTGCCCATGCTTTTACCAGCGCGTGCTCCAAGTCCTTCAACGGTACGCTTGAACAAATCAATAAAACCTTCCTCCGCAGAGCTCAAGCGAGTCATTTGGTCATCAACATCCATTGCATGGGGTTCTGGGTGCTCCATTGGCATATCAGCGACAGTGGAGGGCAAAGCGATCGATTCGCCCTGTACTGAATGATGGCCACGTTGAACGACCTTCTCGCTCTCTTTAGTGATCACTGGCACTACGTCGGCGTCAGAAGACTTGGCAACCTTTGGTTTGCGCTGGTCCTTGTCGCAGTCGGGTCCTGGTGGGAATCCTCCGAGCATCTCCCCGCTCTTTCGCTTAACTGCAGTCAATGCTCGGGGAAGAGAGGTAGCAGCCGCCGAAGCAGTAGGGAGTGAGCTCGTCCCTTCCATTGCCTTGGCTTCCCGTGCTTTCATCAACCAGGAAGTCCTCTTCCCAAGTGGCATTGGAACTGGTGCGGGGGTAGGGTGTACGGAACCGGGAAGAGGTTCTTGCGCAATACGCACGGATTTGCGCAAAGGGGACGGCGCAGGAAGCGTCGGGAATCCTGCGGTTCCAGCTTTGTGAGGGAGTGCTTTTGGCGATGAATCATTTAATGGAACAGAGAACGTATGTGGGATCGCGATCGAATTTGATACAGGAACAACTGGCAGAGGGGCAGTAAACGCGTTTCTCTCACAGTCTTGCGGAGAGCTGATAGCGGCCGAGGAGGGTAAAGGCTCTGTGTGATTACAAGCTTCTAAGGTTTGTACCTCACGAGGAAGATCGAGCGAAACGGAACGATGGGAGTTAGCAGGCGAGGAGAGTGGATAGGGCCTATCAGATGAAGCATCCTCCGGATAACTGTGGCCGATGCGATCGTCTTTAGAATTCCCTTTGGTAACACGGTACACCTCCGCTTCATGACAAAGTGGAGGCACGTTGTCACGTAATTTCCCCTCGTTGAAGGTGAGAGTAGACAGAGGAAGGGGGTTATCGGGGCCTCGCTCGGGTGACTCATCCCCTTCTGCGATTACAGATAATTCGGTGGCACGTTCAGAAGTTGGAAAAGGTGCTGAGGATTTCCCTGTTGGGTTCCCGGAAAAAGATATCGCGCTAGCCTGTAACTCCTGCTCGACCGAAACCGTGATTTGGGGGATGTCGGCGACCCGAACAGACATACCCCCCGGCGAAACATTTGAAGTTGAGGATAAATCACCTGAGGAGTTGTACGTGTCTAATGCGTCCTGCGCTGATCTTTCCTTCGCTTGAAGTAAAGCCTTGTGAAAACTATTGACGGGTACATCTTTGGCAGAATGGTCGCACTAGATGCGCGGTGAGAGGACATCAAAATGAATAGGACCAAACCTACATCTAGTGATAAAAGGGTGGTTTTTTTCACTTTTGCAGCAGCGGCAGTAGCTGCTCTGGTTCTACGAGGCATGTCCTTTTTGCGACCCGGTGTTTTCACAAGCTCAATTATGGGGCTGTCAAACCGTAAGGCTATGTTTGAGTTCGAAAGCAATCAGAGTTTACCCTTGCTTTGGACCGGCGAGAATATTATCTAGATAATCATCGAGAAAGATGAAAGCATGTGTCTGAACCTGATCCTCGAATAGCTGACGACAAGGATCATTAGCCATGGACGCTCGAACGGATGTCATCCAGGTGTATATTCCACTTTCTGTCACGTCCGTATTCGCCATGATTGGAGCGTGTTGGCGACTTGCGCGTGGTCGTTGCGACGTTCGACGGCGAGAGATACAACAAGACGCGCCAGTCACATGATCGAATAATATACCTGCACTGCCAGTGCCACGACCGAGTCGGACTCCTGCCATTGTTGTACTCCATCCACATGTCTGAGCATAAACCACTTCTAACTCGAGACCATGATTTACAGGAACTTTCTGAAGCTGAACTGCGAATTCTATATGACGAAGAAGAGATTGAACGTTTCATGTCTTTATTCTCAGCGGTGCGTTCCACTCCGAAACAGACACAACGCTGGCACAAATATCTCGTAGTATGTCACAGAAATCAGACTTTCCACCAGCGTAGCTAGCACAGTGTCTACGGAATCCAATATAGTGGATAACATGGATACCACGACACGGAGACCTTCGATTCCTTGTCTCGCTGATTGTTCACTTTCAGAGCACATTGCGTGTGTGAGTCGTTTCGGAACTAGATGATTTCTTCTTCTAAATCAAATAGAATTATCTTTTGCCACATTTACCACCAGCTGCAGCTGTTACACCCGCGTTTACCCTCAAACGTCTGAGCTTAACCGCTCAAAGGCTTTACTTAGCAGTATTCCCGCAATATAAAGCATTTTTATCAGATTTGGCACAGTTGGCTTTGTGGAAAGATTACCAGCGTAGTTTGAAGCACTGCATAGTAAGTTTTAATCTGAGAGATGTACCACTCTGCTTCTCACGTATGTCATAGTTGTTCTGGTTTCTCTGGTTTCATGATCTGCTCCTTGCTGCCTTCGTGTTCCGGATCGCCTTTGGTCTCCTCCGACGTCGTTTATCTAACTATCCAACCCTTGGAGAATTGCAGGAACGACGCCGAGAGACTGCGCAGGCACTCAAATTTGGGGAGGCAGTTCAACAATCCCTTTCCGTCACGACACTCGGGCCACTCGAATTGTGGCGCCTGCTTAAACTATACCAGTCAGAGTCGAACAGTAAAGCGAAGCCAGTGTCGCAAGACACAAGTAAGTTTCTGAACGAATTTTCAAAGACCCGACAACCATGGATATTTACACAGTCGAAACCGACGAAGAAAACCTTAAACGTGATATGCTGCAAGCTCTCAATGAGCTAGCTGATCTGCACGAGAGGATTAAAAAGTAATGTGGTGACTACGAAACCCGTGTTTAACTTGACATCGTATACAGTATCTTTGCTTGGCGTCGCCCGGATGTATCTCTCCGCTATTTGCTCGTAAGTCGACTAGTCATCCACTGTCCGTTTCTCTCGACACTTTGAAAGTTTGTCATTTTCGTTGGTCTTGGCACCCTCGTTCTCCCTGCCAAGTACGTTGCTAAAGTGGTCTACTGGTTCGGAGGCATCCTATTTTGGCATGCTACACCTGTCATCGCAGCTCTTTCGCAGGGGGATAGAAAACGGCAGGTACTATTATCCTGTATGCATCCTACATTCACGACTACTTTTCAGAGTATCGATGTTGTGCAGAGATGCACCGACTGATTCTGATTATGCCATGGAACTTATTGCTAAACGTATTGCAACAGGACAAGATGTTAGCACGGGTTCGCTTAGGAACCAATCTCGTCGTGCATCCAATGCCTCTGCAGGCACAGGTAACCCAACACCTGTATCGTGCGGTGACTGCCACACGGCACAACCGTCTGAGCACGACGGTACAAATTGGAAGAAGTGGAGTGAACGAATCGCTCAAGGCAAGTCGCTCCTGGAGGAAGGCAAGCAACTTTTGTCGGCCTCTGTACGTAGCCATATACAGATATTCCTGCAAGGGTAAGCGCTGAGTCCGCTCTGACAGAGCTCACGAAACCCAACATCGGGGGAAACTATTACAAGTTCTCGTGATGTAGAAGTCGCGCATGAACACAGTATGCTGCTTCTTGGGCCCTGTATCTCACGCTAAAACATTCTTGATTAGCCTTTTTGGCACAATACGCCTCTTCGCCAGGATTAATTACGCTGACACCTTCCACTTTGTTTTTCACACCCCTTACGGCAATACGCGCAAGGCTCGTTGTACCCCGCGACCGCCTCTGTGGTGTGAGGAGATCTGGCCTTATGAAAGGTATCACCATCACATGGGCTCCGGAGGGGTTGAAAAGCGGAGAGGAAAGAGAGGAAAAATTCCACTGGGTGGGGAGTCGTGATGAGCTATTCGCCAGACTCGTCGGACCGGATGGAACACGTTGGTTGACGATATGACAATTTTTTTTGGACGGATCAATATTACCAAAGTACTTTTGCTTCCAATTAAGCATTCGTGATGATCGAGTTCTAGTCGACAAGCTTCGCACTTGGTTTGTTTCTTGTTGCTTCCATCCAAAAATTAATTCTCAGTTTAGATCTACACGACTGCCGCATACAAATACACCCTCCTTCTCTCCCGCGCACCAGTCAGAACTCCTCATGTTTTTCTCCCCGGACCTACTGTCAAAGAGGGACAGCGGTTTTGGCCTTCTGTGGTAGTTAACCTTTTATTTTGCTGCCGGTCTGTGCTTGAGCGGGACTGATCACCGTGTATGCAGGCTTGCTGCCACACTTGGGTCCAAGTCCGCGTTCAAGAAACTGCCAAAGCGATCTATAATGACTGCTGATATCTCCGAGCTGTGTCGACTTATCGCCACGCCAGCGGAGCCTCTTGCCCTCCGCCTCTCCTCCAATTTGTTGGTTGGTGCTGCTCGGTGAGTAATTATGGCTAGCGACCTTTTGGCACCCTCTTATTCACCTGTTCCTAGTGTATACAGAGGTGTGTATTTCGTGAATAACCAGGCTTGCAATGCGTCAACAATCAGGCAGTCAAACAAGAAATCCTCCTGTCAGATGTAACAACGTGCTTCAACTCGCTGAGGCGAGTCGAGCGTGAGTTTCGATCAATGACATCCTCAGAAGCTCAACTTCAAATGGCACAACCGAGCGTAAAGTTGGTTTTGTCACCTCATTCTAAATCTGGTTTGTCACATCAAACGTTAGGTTGTCTGCGGTGACTCTGCGAGCGGATCCAAGGGCTGCACTCTCCATGGAGTTCGATGCGATGGTCGAAGTAGGTAATTTCCTAGATTCACTGGGCAAAGATTTGAACTATTCCTCAGGACTGGGATGAATACCTGAACCTCGGAGGTGCGTCCTGCAAGTTCAGCGCAATGTTTGTGTGCTTGACATTTCTGATGACAGGTAACAAGCATGTCGGAGGTGACTCGGACGACGACTATCATCCCAGTCATTCTACGGCGATGAAAGCAAAAGGGAAGACTGCACCGTTGTCTAGACTGCCTCTGAATTCAGAATCCCTCCGTGCAACCGCGTGTACTCTTCCCGAGAACCACGATTTTCTACTCGCCAACTCATTTGATGCATCTTTTGGGGGAAGCGTAACAAATTTTCCGTCTTCTCAAGTTGCAGGCTTCGGTTTCGATGACACATTTGACGGGCTAGATATCGGGGAAGGGGTCGGAGACGATCTTGTCAGAGAGCTAGGAGAAGGATGGGGCGCCGGTCCAGTCGAGGAAAATCCCGCAGAGTAAAACATCCTGACTGACATTTGGATCGGGCTGACGCCAAAAAGGGATTTTACAGAGATTCTAGTACCATTTGGCATGAACCTCGAAACTGGTGATCTGGACGATGGGACAGCAGAATTTAATGGGCTCGTCCAGCTTATACAGAGTCCTCAGACAGACATTGTATTCAATTCGATCCAAGACTTGCATATTGCACCAGGTAAGAGAGCACGATACTTGCACGGCGGTTCATCACAGCTAAGTTTGGGTGGTAGTTGAATCCCCACCTTCACCTTCCACTAATTTTCAGACAGTTGTCCATGCATCACGTTCTCCACCAGTGGAGCTTGCTATTCAAAATGCGTATACCGGGCCATTCCAACCAGCAAGCAACGGAGCTACGATAAGGAAGACAAAACGCGCGAGGCCCCTGCTGGACGTCAGGACAGAGCTGACAGACGAGGAACTCAAGGTAAACGTCAGCAATTCAGCTTACTTTGCTCTGCAAACCTCATGTACATGGAGGCCATTCGCATGTATTATTTGGACAAGCAAAACACTATTCGATGCGAACTGGAGTTCAAGAAACTCGAAAAGAAGCAAAATGATCTCATTCATAGTTTGTTATGGGACGCTCCTAGCACCGGTAAGCCACCAAGAGTGGGCCGAAGGGTGATGCTGAACTTCACTAGTGTACGCCAAAGAATTAATCGACTTCTGGGTTGATCACTTCAGAGCGCACATCGAGGCTCGTTCTGGTCTATCTTTAACGCCACAGTACCCGGGTAAGTGTACCATAGTTCCTTAGTGCATACATCCTAATCGCTCACAAGGTAAACCTCAGAAGCGCCGGAAAGTGTCCGTTCCCCCACCTACGGGAGATACGGCTATGGTAGTCGCCGAGAACTGGCACGCTGACCAAGGAATCGTTGCACCCATGGACGGTGGTGGTATGATGGACTTTGACGACATAGACGGTCTGACATATTCAAAACCCTCGTACCTCTTTCTTTCTCTGATCCTATCTCGCTACAGTAAACTGGGGGGGTATCGATGACTATACTCCCAACGCAAAAACTTTACGCTCTTCAGAGGTCGCTTCGATACTTTCATTTCATGATGGGCTTTGACTTGTTACAGGAACCTGGGCAAGCCCGTCGTGCCTCTCAACCACCACCCGCTTTCAGAGATAATTTAAGCGCTGACATAGTACCGGATACCTTCCCTTCTCAACGAAGTGCTCTATTTCCGTGGGATATGGCTGGGACTAGTTCCTCCGCGTCTGCCTTCGAAGGAGGCATGCAACTCCCTATCACGGATCGGATTAGCGTTGAGCATGCGGATGCCAGGCTTCAAGAAAGTTCCGCAAGCCGCAGAGGCAGCTCGTTGCCCAGCCTCCCGAATCCCCAAGCTCTAGAGTCACCTGCAGTGATTTTGCCCGCGATTCAGAGCGATGACGATTTCGTATTCGATGGTACACTACGAATTGCATAACCTCGCCTGTGCTTACCAAAGTTTACCTACAGTTCCCCAAGATAACTATGCCTCTGAGCCGCGAAAGTCTGAGACGGATCGTGCAGCCCTTGAGAAGAATTCCCACAATTTTTTGGAGTCTGTTGTCCATGGTGTATAGCAGCGAACCCGTGTAGTTCTGACTTGTGTCCCAGGTACGCGAAAATGCAGTACAGGTCACTTCCAAGTGCGCAGTATCTTGTATTCGACGATGTCGTCCCAAATGCAGCCAGTACAGCACGTGTCGCGGCTGCTGCACTATACCATTGTCTTGGTGAGCTGTCTGCTCTGCCGTACAGGCCAATCCGCTGAACCCGCGTTCTCTGTAGTGCTTGCGACCAAGGACCTTGTGCGGGTGAACCAAGAGGAACCGTATGGACGGATTGTGATTCACATCATGTAAGAAATGAAATGTAGATGTTCTGGTTCATGGGATGAACGTTGCACTTGCCCTGCCTTCAAGTTGTCGGTCCGAGACGTGTCCGAGCAGCAACGTGAAAATTCCGGCATCAACCGCTGGAACGTGTCATTATAAAGTCAGGTCCAGAAACACTACTGCCAGTTTCCGTCCGATGTCTTCCCCCGCCGTTCTCGCTGCCCGGGCTGCGCTCTCCAGCATCGACTTGAGAAATTATGACCCTGAACAATCACGCTTGATGGACGAGCGATGCATCCTAGTCGACGAACAAGATAATGTCATCGGTGCCGCCGACAAGAAGACATGTACGCAACATAACGCATGCTAGTCGCGTTGATACTTTATGACACCCTCACTCAGGTCATTTGATGGAAAACATCAACAAAGGCTTGCTCCACCGCGCCTTTTCCGCGTTCATCTTCCGCCCATCCGATGGAAAACTCCTCCTTCAGCAGCGTGCAAGTGAAAAGATCACGTTCCCTGACATGTGGACGAACACCTGCTGTTCCCATCCCCTCGATGATTTCGAAAATGAAAAGATAGAACAGGACCAGCTTGGCGTCCGCATCGCTGCGTCAAGGAAATTAGAGCATGAACTCGGGATCCCTCGCGATCAGACCCCCGTGGATAACTTCTATTATCTTACTAGGATACACTACCTTGCGCCATCGAATGGGGTCTGGGGCGAACATGAAGGTGAGGACAGTTCTCTGCAGCATGACCAAGCCTTGACGTGTTCTTGCGCAGTTGATTACATCTTGTTCATGACAGCAAATGTTACCGTGTCCCCGAACAGAAATGAAATCCGTGATCACAAGTGGGTAGACAAGGCAGAACTGCAAGACATGTTTAACGACTCCTGTGTGTTGGCCGTTCCGCCTGTCGAGAATCATGGATCACTGACCATTTCGATGCAGCCAATTCTTTTACGCCTTGGTTCAAACTCATCGCACGAGACTTTCTCTTTGGCTGGTGGGATGAACTGCTTAACCGAAGGGTTGACGGACTGGTACATGCGAAGAGTCTTGTTGGTGTTGCTGATGGCTTGCGGGTTATCAAGATGACCTAGGTGGAACCTCTTTCCAGTTGTCCCCGACGAACAGGACCGTGCGAATGTTTATCTTCATTTGTGTCGTCTCGCTATGGTCGTACAGCTTGCGTGCAAAACTGGATACTTGGACACGCCCGATCAATGATTGAATGGTCCGATGCCATGAATTCATTGTGTAGTATGCCACTAGCTTGATTTCACTGATCCAACGTTGTGCGGTAAAACATGCAACGGACTTGATCAATAAAAGAACTTGCCAATGTTCTGTACCGTCTCCGCCTCACATCTTCGCTGACCGGAACGCACTCCGCGTCCGTCCCCAAAATCATCCGCCGTGAGCACAGCAGGCTCGCCTCAAGCAACACAAAAGCAAGCCCAAGCCGCAAAATCGCTTCCCGTCGTCGCCGTCATCCCCCCCCGCGAAGACGTCCGTACGTTCAATGCCGTGCGTGCGATCGCAGCATCTATCGCAGAGGACGTGGGTGGGATCAACGAAGATGCGGCGTTGTGGACGATCAAGTGTGTCTCTACATCTACTCTTTGTTCATCCATTCAACCCCTCATTAACAGAGCGCAATGTTTCAAGGCCTCCCTTCAATCCCTCCCCGTTCGATATGGCTGACACTAAGGCTGCAGACTATGTCCTTGTTTGCAGCCTGACTGTAAAGATCCCCGAATCAGGTAATACCCTGCTTCGTACACTGCAAGCACAAGGCCTCTCCACCGTCGTGCCTGCGATCCCACCTGACCCATCTTACAGCGCTCACACACGGCTGTCCTGGAAATCATTGCTCTACTCTCCTTTATGCGACATTTCGATCCTTCGCAGGAATCGGTATACGATCTCTCCTCGCTGTCTGACGCGTTGACCGCGTTGTGCTCTCTCTTAGAGGGATGACCCGGTGAGGTCTGATGGCGATCTAGTAGAACATGTCTGGTTCTTCTGCTTCTGTCATATGGGCTTTGAGTTCATATGCAATCTTGTACAGTCAACTCCCTCATAACAGATACTTGTCGGGAGAGGCCATAAACTATGGCTTATGAGGGAGTATGGGTTCTTGGGAGGACCAATAATTTTTGTAATATATAGTCTATTGTTACTGACCCTACATTCACCTTTCTCCCAATCTTCGGATAGGAGTGTCACACAGAAAAAATAGGATTATATGATAGAAAACTTCTATTTATGGTTGTTAGGGTTAGGGTTTGTAAGGATTCTTGGAGTATGTATGGGGTATGGGGTATGGGGTATTCCCTGCAAACTAACTCGGGAAATGCAAAAATGTATGGCTTACAAGGGAGTATGGGTTATATGAGGTATGTGTTATGAGGGAGTCGACTGTAGCGGGTTCTTGTATTTCACTTCTCTTGGTGACCGGGATTCGCAATTTCTTGATCATACAAAAAGGTCACTCTCGTATGTACAGTTAATATCTATGTTATTCATTATCTTCTGGCCTTTTATTCTCATTGGAGTCAGGGACTTGGTGCTTGTGCATTGACGTTCATCGTTCGTCGTGGGAATGCATAAACGTCACCGCTTGGGAACATCTCGGCAACGGTAACGAAGGCCTCTTTGTCTCTCTCCCATCCAACCAGCTAGCAATGATACTAACCTGGGTGTCATCGGTCGATGATGCTTGATTATCTGTCGTTCAGCACCCACTGGACAAGGGCACGTTTCCCTGATGCTCAGACACGAAAAAGTTAGCTGTTCTGACTTAAAGGCTTACCAATGTTAGTGTGGGTGTCATGTCTAATAGTAAACTGCAATACTCACTTTCCGTCCGCTCGGGTCCAGGGTCGCTCGGAAGGCACTAGTATTTAAATTAGGCGTCAGCTTAAGTTGATCTTCAACTCTACTCGCAACGCTCACTTCCCTCGAACACAGTTCTCAGTATTGTGCCGTCCACAAGCATTCTTCATCCCTTCGTGTCCCTGGCGGGCGCCTGCTTTCTACCATCTCGACACCATGTGGCGAACTACGAGCTCTCAGGCTGTTCGTTTCGTTTCGTTACTCCCTTCTCTTTCGCCAGAGCATAAATCTCAAACTATCAGGCTTACCCCTGCGAGAAGGCGTAAAATATTTGTCGCAATACTGGCGATTCTTGCGGTGGTTATCGTCATTGGCACAGCTTGGATGTTCCACTTCAAAGTTGTCGCATCTAAACGATTAGATGCATCCCTATCAACACATTCAGTACCAGCCGCATATTTTCTCAAGGAATACTTATCCACGGACGAGATCAAAGAAATGGTTTCGCAGACAAGAGGTTTATATGCACGAGACTACAGCCTCGGGTTAGGCTGGAATAACGTATGTCTCTTGTTAGGACCCCTCTTGTTCCTATGTACAACACTTCCAGGTTCGGTACATTATAGAAGCTTCCGTATTTCAAGCCAGGCTTCTGAATCGGACATTGATCCTCCCTTCCTTTGTTTACGCCCGTTCATGTGCATACGAAATGTAAGTCATTCAACAACCTCACAAATGAGCTCTCACCCTCGCCAGATCTGTCTGTGCAGATGAAGCCCTGATGCTAAACAGAGGTGACGCCATTGGCTGGGATAATTGGCACAACCTTCCAATTGAGCAGCAAATGAGCTGGCAAATACCTATCTCAACGATGGTCAACATCACACAGCTGAGACGATTTCAACCAGTCATCACCACCGCGGAGTATCTCCGCTACGCTGGTCTGCCCTTGACACTCGAGACAACGAGTGGATACTGGGACCGGAGTGGATACCAGCAAACTTCAAGCCCATTCACCTCCCATGCTGACCACACGCACGGAAAACCGACTCTTTTTGTGATCGAAAATGCCCGCTACGATCCAGAAGGAGTCATGCGTGTCGATATGATCCCTGATACCATGAAGCAGCGCAGCGGCTGGGTAGCTGGGAATCTGAACACTGTCCATGCAAGTTGATTGGGATGAAGCGAGAGACGCTGTCAGAGACTTGGCTGCTCGGATGCCTGAGGCCATTGGCGCACCCCCAAACTTGGAGAGTGACAAGTTCGTAGAAGAAATCTTGAACCAACATGGCTGGGAGGTCCTGTATACTTTCCAGGGCGCGTAAGTATTCGATTGCCTTTTAAGAAACCGAACCTGTTGATTTTCGGCCTGACACAGCTTAGGGATGGATCATGTCAAGCATGTGGTCATGCCAATACGACAAGTGGCACAAAGGGCCAGTTTACGCGGCTTCATCGAGGACTACCGCCACGTAGATGCAAATGTAGTTTTACTTGCAGGCGAGACGCATCTTTACCGAAAGCCTGTCTGTTTTCAGCCATCTTCTGTCATACGAGCGAGACTGATCCTTCGCAATCCTATCCAGGGTCAAATGCGGTTTACTACTCAGTCGATGCGAGAGATATTCCAGGACCTGGTAGTACATCATTTTGTACCCCCCGACAAGGTATATGAGCTCGCGAGGAAATTTGACCTCCGCATTTCTGCAATCAACGACGGGCGGCAATGGATGGCCTCTCACATTCGTCGAGGCGATTGTAGGTGTTCTGCGTAACCCAGGATATTTCATTGACCCATTTTGATCGTCCTGTAGTCGTAACGGCTGGTTGGGCTTGGGGCAACTCACACGAAGAACATCTTCAACGAGTCAAACAGCACCTCGATGAAGGCCGAAATTTACTACAGTTGGAACACCCCCATGCCGCGTACTCCATCCCGGGCTTTGTTCCTGACACTTCAATGCTTCAGCGGGCACCACCACTTGCGGGCGATAAGTAAGCTATAACTTGTGCTGCTGTCACAGTTGTTCCCCCATAATGACATGGCCTTTAAGATTCTTCATTGCAACAGACGAAAAAGATCCAGAGAAACTGGATTATTTCTCAAAGAATGGGGCACTTATGTTCCGTGATCTTATTACGTTCGAGGATCGACACGAGTTTGGGTAGGGTATCTTGTTCTCAGATATCATAGGCCTTGTGGAGCAGGCGACACTTGCGCGAGCATCCTATTTTTATGGTTCAGCGATGAGTTCATTCACTGGTGGTGTTTTCAACATGA
>JBBPJL010000189.1:0-24531 GCA_038088675.1 Xanthoconium separans | reverse complement strand
GCTGTTTCCGCTTTCTGAAGGAGGTTTCCTGGTTATGCCTAATGAAGGCGAGGGCCCAGAAGGGTACAGGTACAGACCCAGAACCGGGATGGACAGGGGTGAAAGTCGACGCGCCAGGAGCTGCAGACACGGCGGACAACCGAGAAGACACCCAGAAAAAAAAAACAAATAAAGTATGATAACACAATCGCTGTAAGTAAGGACACAATGTGACGTAGATAGAGGCGAGAGACAGAAAGAGGGAAAGGGTGGGTGGACGCAGACGACGTCCTTTCTGCGATGCACGAGAGACGGCGGACGCGACAATGCGGTTCAGGACAAGGTGCAGTGGTAGAGTCGTCGGAGCCTGAAATGCGGCATCCGTGCCGATCGTTCTCTCCCCGTTTGCTTTGCTTTCGCCCGGCTCCTCCGACTATTCGGCTGATCTTTGACGGGGAAACCCATTCGAGTTGTTCCATGAGATTATTCCTCTTTTCCAACCCACGTCGCACAACAGAAGCCAGGTTCATGAAGCATTAATATTACTTGTTGAAAACTAGGTTGCCCCGTCATCCAATCCATGTCTATATGATAGCGTCGTCTTATCAGTTCAGACGGATCTTCGTTCCTCTGCCCTTTTCATACTTTCGTCGTCCCATCGGTACATCACGGGACGCCAATGGCCGCCTTCTTCGGCTCACTCATGCAGGGCTCCTACGCGTTTATCTGGAAGACATCTCCCTCATCCGAAATTCAATCATGGATGCCGCGATGAGCGTCCGGCTCTTCAACCCACCCGTCAACGGTGACACTACCTGCTTTTCGTGCGGCCTCTATCTGCCTAACCATGCTCCCCAACAAGACGGTGACGGTGGGGCACGTGCCGCACGGCTTGTACAATCATAGGCATGTTCAGACGATGGGTACGTGAGGAGAATGTGGCATAATTGCACTGGGGCTGGCCCCGTCGATTCGCTCTTCATGTGGTTCGTGATCAACGCGTGGGCGCAGGCTTGGTATCATTGTTTATTGCGATGTGAACGCGTCGAGAAGGTCAGTTGGTCGCATTCTATCCCGTTTGATTGTTTGACAGCATTACTTGGACTTTATCTTTCACGCAGTCAGAGCAGTCCCTCAGTCTGTCAGAACGCTGATCGTTATCGTTGACGTTGGCGGGCATCACGCTAAATTTTACTTTGTATTTGTTCAGCAGTTAGACGGGCAAACCTCGCGAGTGTTGCGGAGCAGGATAACGGGCAACCACGGAGGAGCCACCAACATGCGATTCAAGCGGCGACATATTTATTTCACCCTACTCTGGACAACAACTATCGCGATACTCTGGTACGACATACATACAACCAACTCTGGTCCCTCAGGCCTCATACCCGCGTTCTTCGAGTAACCATGGAGCGACACTTCTCATTTGACACGAATGAATTTCCACTTGGTGTTGTCCTGGCCAGTGTGGTTGACCAGGATGAGCTGTGATGAACAAGCGTAAGGAGTTTTCGTGCATACGAGAATAGCAAAGTGAATATGAATACCGGTTCGTAATCCTTGCCATGAGAAAACTCCCAAACATAATCCGCATCGGGAGATTGGAGACTTGAAGTGATTCAGCGTTAACGGGGACGTGTACAAAGAAAGGGCAGCGTGGGACATACTAGTAGCCTTGATCCACTTTCACGACGGTCCAGACAGTCGGCTCAAAGCCTCCAACGAGTTGGGCACCCTATCAACATGCATTTGGTTCCTCATGTTTGATACTATCCTATATGCGAGTCTACGTACTTGGAGTTGCTGTGCAGTCGCAAAGAACCCCCGAGTGCCCCAATTCTCGATGGTGATCTGGTTACCACCGTATCCAGAGTTCTTGATGATCCACTACAGGGCAATTATAATAAGCACGGTCCTCTGCAAAGCACAGGACATACCTTTTGCTCGGGAATGGCCGGTTGAGTCGCCTCCAAACCGCCAATTACTCCTCCCGGGATGCCATCAAGGAGGTCTGCGACCTTCGTATAGAACTGGACGTTGCCGATCGTGTATATACCGTCAGGGATGATAGGAGCCATTGTGAATCAAGTTGTGAAGGCAATGAATGCTGGTGCACATTCCAGTAAGGATGGCTGATATTTATACCTTTGCAAAGCGAGTGTGGCAGCTAAAGCGGAAAGTGCGGACAGGAACCACCATGTTTCCTCTTCCCAGGTGTTTGCAGAACATTTACTGGAGCAACACCCCAAATTGTAGCTCGGCTCTTCGATATTTGGTTCACTGTTACCAGAATTTTGGAAGAGGAACGATGGTAACCGATCACGACGCATGACCAACCATTCAAGTTGCTTTGGCCACCTAACCCCCGCATTCATATTAATGACGAAGCGGGGGTATTGTTCGCTTGATCACATATTTTAAGAATGCTGCTCGACCGAACAATCCAACGAACTACATACCAAGGATGTGTTAAGTGAGTTATCTTAAAGGTGACAATGATAGTACATCAGGCATAGTTGGTCAATACTTGATATATGGCACCACGAAGTCGTCATTGCTATCGAGGTCAGAAATAAAATGATTAGCCCGACACGGTGAGGTATTCATCTGGTGCGACCGTTTGGGGTGCATCAAATTTTTTAGAAGCGATGCTGCGATGGGGGCATGACGGCCCTAGCCTTGCCGCTCGGATCAGCGACTGATGCGGCGACTGATCGCTCTAAATTGGTGTGCGATTTGGAACCGAAAAAGCATGCACAAGAAAGTTGGTACTGTAGAACCGATGGTGCTAATTGTGTGGAGAAAGCTTGAACCTCTTCTGTTTGTCTCCAGCAGTCGGCCATGACAACCGTCATCTTCTGTACCAATAGATTATTCGGCAGGAGAAAATGAGGGTACAGATGATTGAATAGTGCGTCAAGACCCGTCATACCCCGAACCGAATGAAAGCCAAAAATCCCCACTCCGACAAGTCATCTCCCGTGGTTGGTTGACAGGGTCTGTCTTCAACAGCCGACTGCATTCTTTGGAATGTCTGTCGAACAACCAAGCAGCCAATAGTATGCCATCTGTATCAACGCAGCCCGTATGTTTTTTGATGATATTACTTCCTCCGAGCGAGCCCAACGTATGAGTGTCACCCGCTCGCTCGCCCAGGCGATCGGATCACTCTCTTCTTGCGCTGGAAATCACTGGCACCGGACGTCGGTCAGATATACAAGGTCTCTGTCATTGGGAGTGACACAGACGGCTTCCATTTTGTCGTAGCCGGGAATCACTGCCATCCTGACCCCATTTAGCAACAAACATGGCTCCTCGGACCACTTGGACAAATCCTTTGATTTGATAGGAATTCAGAACCACTAAGATAAAGCATGACATCATGCTGGCCGTCGCGGGAGTGCTTCCCATCCTTGTCGGAGTCCCCTTTCTTCGATAATACCCACGGGCAAGGAGTACACTGGGTCTATATCCACCAGCCTAGGATGGCCAAGCAGAGATAGTCCTATGACGTATTAATTCCACGACTGACGCTTAGACGAGTTAAACGATTCACCTGCAACTCCAAAGTGGGTGTGAAGGACATCGACCATGTCTCCCTGCCGATCAGTAATGCCACCCGTCTCTGGGTCCTGAGCAGAGAGAGTAAACCCGATAAGCTTCTCGCTATGGATCTGGTCGATCTTATTCAAGATCGACAAGGCTGACAGCACCCAAAACGAGTATTCAAAGAACACGTCAGCAAACATATCCGGGAGCGAGCAAAATAAGTTGTTCATAGCTGGTAGTTTCTCGGGGGCGGCCATTACTTAAGTCCTCCATTCGCAAGGTGTCGTTCAGCCAACCACCAACACAGCATGTCCGAATAAACTTCATCCAGTCCGGCTAGGATCGTGAGGGCAGCTATGCAAACAGAGAGTGTGAAAAAGGAAACAAGGCGATGAGCAAGGCGGAGAGTCGATGAGGTGTTACCTACCTCGCTCGGCTCGACTTTCCGCGCCAGCAATCGCACCGTACCCGCCATCAAAGTTGCGACACTGACGGATGTATAAGACCGCCTTCCCGACGTCAATGGCGTCAAATTAATCGAGGAACAACGATGTAGAGAAAACGGGCGTCAATCTCACCAAAGGCATTTCCCGCGAACCCCCGAGATGCTTTTGGAGCGATGCAATGACTAGAGTGGACTGTTGAATGGGCGCTGGAACCAAGTAAGGTGACGCACATTTAAGGACGGTCGAGGTCCAGTCTATCCAGCACGTTTTGGGTGACGAAGATATGGATCGCACTCAGTTGAGAGACATCACAACGGGAACCGAACGAGGGAACAGACCTGCCTCGCCATCTCAACAGCTCATCGCGTACTCGATCATCTCTTCCCGATCGAGTGCATCTTAGTGCATAGCGCTGTGAGTCCCCAGTAAATGGCATTCATTCGTAGCTATGCGGTGAGACGATAAGTGAGATTATCCTTGTTTTCTGGGATGGTAAACGATGAGTGGTGGTGTGAATCGTTTTCGAGTGACTGTATGTACGATACGTGCAGGGGTAAGTGTGTGTCCTGGGTGCTCACCGTCGCAATGACACGAACTCGGCTTCTTCCGGCGAAGTGCCTATTACCGAACTCATCGAACTCATACTTTGGGTCGAGACCATGGAATGCATTGCAAGCGGACTCACTCACTTCGGTCCGGCTCTGACTATTTGGTTCATCTTTGATGGGGAAACCAATTCAAGTTGTTCTGCGAGATCACTCCTCCCCTCCACACGCTGGCAAGCACAACCGAAGCCATGTTCGTGAAGCATTGCTTGTTGAAAACCAGGTTACCTCGCCATTCAATCCATGTCCACATCGTGTCGTCTTAACCAAGATACACATATTCAGTTCGTACCACCAGACGGATCTTCGTGCCTCTGCCCTTTTCACACTTTCGTCGTCCCATCAGTACATCACGGGACGCCTTCTTCATCTCACTCATGCAGGGCTCCTACGCATTTATCTGGAAGACCTCGCCCTCATCCGAAACTCAGTCATGGATGCCGCGACGAGCATGACGCACGTCCGGCTCTTCAACTCACTCGTCGATCGCGGTACTGCCCCCTTTTCATACGTCGACGTCTGTCTGCCTAACCATGCTCCCCAACAAGACGGTGACAGCGGTGACATTGTCTTTACCAGCCCACGACCACTTCCCAGCACGACATTGTCATGGTGGAGCACGTGCCGCACGGCCTTGTACGATAATGGACAATTTGAGTGTTCAGACGATGGGTACGTGAAGAGGCATAGTTGCGCTGGGGCTGGCGCCAGCCCGTCAATTCACTCTTCATGCGGTTTGTGATCGATGCGTGGGCGCAGACTCGGTATCGTTGTTGTGATGTGAACGCGCCGAGAAGGTCAGTTGATCGCATTCCATCCCGTTTAATTGTTTGGCAGCATCACTAATACTTCATGTTGTAGGCAGTTGCAGCAGTCCTTCAACCCGAACGCTGAGGGTTATCGCTGGCGTTAGCGGGGATCACCCTAAATCTCACTTATCGGCTGGTTTTGAAGTGAGCAACACAAAGTTGGGGTGAATCAAGTAAAGAGTTCTTGTGAACAAAAGGAAGCATTGTAAGAGTCAATATCCACATGTTGATCTCCCCTGTCTTCACTTTGCTAATCAGAGTGTCGTCGTCGATCAAACTACATTGATCGACGGTACAACTTCAAAAGCATCGAGGCTGCGAAGCATGAATGACCCTAGTCTGGTGGTCAGATCGACACGCGAAGTTGCCACAATGGATGTGTCTTTACGGCGAGCCAACGAAAAAATGTGACATGTGCTCGGGCGAAACGGCGAAACTACACATACTTTATATTTGTTCAACGGTTGGACGGGAAAACGCGAGCATTGTGGATCAGGATAAACGTGGAGGAGTCCCCGACACGGGATATCAGGCGACGACATGTGTATCCATTCACCCTACTCAGGAAAACAACGATCGCGATACTCTGGTACGACGTACATACGATGAATTCTGATCTCTCATTCCCACGCGTTCTTCAAGTAAGCCATGGAGCGACACTGCTCACCCACTGGCAACTGGATCGAATATCCACTTGGTGTTGGCATAGCCAGTGAAATTTCCGAGGACGATCTATGACGAACAAGCGTCAGGAGTATTCGTACATACGAGAATGGCAAAGTGGATATGATTACCGGGCTATTACGGCCGGGGAGCACCCAAATGTATTGTGCATCGGGAGATTGGAGACTTGAAGTGGTTCGATGTTAACGGGGACGTGCACAAAAGAAAAGGCAGCGCGGGACGCACTAGTAGCCATAATCCAATTTCACGACGGTCCAGGGCGTTAGATCCGGGGAACCGAATAACTTGCCACCCTATCAACATTTTTAAGTTCCCGTGTCTGATACCATTCCATACGCGAGCCTACGCACTTGCAACTCGTCGGCATTCGCAAAGATTCCCCGAGTCTCTAGACTCTCGATGGTGATCTGGTTACCGCTCCCTCCAACATTCTTGATGATCCACTACAGGACAATTAGGTACGGTCCTCTACGAAGCACAGCACATACCTTATTATTATTGGGGTCACTGTTTGGGGCTCCGAAAATTGGTCCTCCCGGGCCATAAATGAGCTCTGCGACCATCCCGGGGAATTGGACGTTGCGAATTTTGTATATACCGTCGGGGACGAGAGAAGCCATTGTGAATCAAGTGGAGAACACGACGAATGCTGGTGCACATCCCAACAAGGATGGCTGGTATTTATACGTTTGCGAAGCGAGCGTGTCAGCTAAAGCGGAAAATGCGGACAAGAAGCACTGCGGATTTCAGCAGCCCGTGCAAATCGTTGAGGTTTCCTTTTTCTGAGTATTCGCAGGGCATTTCTGGAGCAACACCCCAAATTGTAGCTTCAAGCTCCGTTCTTGCACCCGGCGCTGTTCCGTAAAATCATTTCTCCGCTGCCAGTGGGAACATGAACGCACTAATGACACATGCCTGGCGTGACGCACCAAATGGAATGATAGCACCGATCAATCTTCGATGATATATCCAACCATTTCAGTTGGTTTAGCCACTCCAACCCCCGCGTTCACGTTATGACGAAGCTGGGGAATTGTTCGCTTCCGATCACGTATTTTGAGAATGCCATTCGACCGAACAGTCTAGCGAACTACCACTGAGGATGTGTTAAGTGAGTGAGTTGGAGAGGTTATGATGATAATACATCAGGCATAGCGGTCAATACCTGATATATGGCACCACGAAGTCGTCATTGGTATCGAGGTCAGAAATCAATCAACACGGCGATAACAAAAACAACGCGAGGTACCCGCCCGATGTTGTTTGGGATGACCATACGCTTATCAAAAGTTCTAGAGGCCTCGATGCTTTGGTGGGAGCATGACGGCCCTAGCTTTGGCGCTCGGATCAGCAAAAGACATGGCGACGGATCGCTCTGAATTGGTGTGCCATTTGGAACCGAAAAGGCATGCAGAAGGAAGTTGGTAGATTCGATTGTTCCTTATTGGTCCCTCCGGATCTAAGACGGTCTTAGCTAAGTGAGAGTGAGCGGGATGTCAAGTGTCGGAAGGAAAGTGCACACTTCAACAGTCTCTTGAGGAGATGAACTGAGGTGAGCAAGGAAGAAGGTCCGAAAATATATGGACAGTCATGTTGTAACGAGCGCATCCCATTGGTCCGCATATGTATGTTATCGTATGTACAGTGGACTTGCTCATAACATATGTGTACTGATTGTAGCCAGTATTTCATGATACATTATGGGATTTATACAGTAAAGCAATGCCAATAGGGGTGGCTTAATTAGGAAATGGGGACTGATGTGGTCCATCAACAAATCAGCAACTATTTGTTCTCAACAAAAATGACTACTCCAACTTCCAGATACTACTGTACCATTTCGATCGATTCGTCCATCACGCGTCACACGGGCCCAAAATTGATGAAAATTTTGAGTTTGTCACATGTCACGAGCCCAACTGATGAAATATTTTTGCGGTGCAACCTAACCTCATTTACAAAAATGGAGCCCATAGATTGAACGAATAAGGGCCCGGCACGCACATATCAATGGGACTGCTTTGCAAAGATAAGTACTCATTCGTGTAATGGCAGCTATCAGTCATCGTGACTCAACCAGAAGCGGTGGGAGTAGAGCGTGTTTGCCTTGCGCTTCCGTTTCCCACGACCCAGTTCTCCCTCAACCTCCTCTGCAATCACCTCCCCCCCACAAAAATCCAATGACTCGGCCTCTCCAACAACCACAACCCCAACAGATTGATCCCGAACATGATCGGCACTGCTTGGAACGATGCCAGACAGTTTCTCTGTCAATTGTTGGATTGAAACAGCGCTATTGTCATCAATCGCAGTTTTGAGCTGAGCACTGGTCTGTTGATCCTCGAGAGTGGTTGCCTTGGGGTCTACTGGTGCATTTTGTCTTCCTTCATTTAGTTCTTTCCAAAGCTCGGGCTTTGTGTTCTTTAGCTGACGCAGTGTCTCTCGGGTTGTATAGGACGTCAAGCCCTCAAATGAAAGGTTCAGTCCACGTGCGCCTGCCAATTCAAAGGCCTACAACAAAATCAAGTGAGTAAGGTTTACTGTTTAGTTTTTATATGTTACCTTCTTGACGATTTCTGGTTTGTTCACTGACTTGAACGCATCCCAGACCCACTTTACGCTGAGGTCCCGCAACTGCCCCCGCCGTTTATCGAAGACCAGTTCCTCCGTTCCGCTCTCAATCTGGTGAGTCATCATCCTAACAACGTCTTCATGGTATGATCGTTTGAGTGCATGTTTAAAGACACGTTGAATCCCGACGTCACAAGGCTGCAAAACACCTGTGCAACCTCCCGGAACATATTGTAGGATGATTGAAGGATGGTGTGCCTTCATCCATGACCTGAAGCGTTCCAAACAGTGTACTGACCATACATCGATCTGCCAGATCGTTTTCTGGGATGAAGGCAGTCCTAGTGCATGCTTCTCGGCCTCAAAGTACGGCGCAATGATGTTATCCACGAGAGATTCCATTGTCTCTTGCGTTGACCAGTATGTGTCTGTTTTTGAGCATTCAAACTGGAACTCATGGCTGATGCATTCATTGTAATAGGTTGCTGTCGACCGTGGGCATGACTTTGATGTTGCCCCCTTGTAAATCATCTGTGGTGGCAACAACTTTCCTGAGCATGAAATGGAGACGACGGCAGTGAATGCTTGCTTCTCATCCTCTCCGATTGTTGCCACCTGTTTGGCCCCTTGTTTCGTCCATGTAAGATTTGAGCCTTGTGCATAGATGATCTGTGTCTGATCAGTGTTGACGTACAACGCAGCAGGAATGTCCTCTTCTTTTATCATGTATGCCATACGAAGGATAGCATTTTCACAGACATCTTCCCAATTTTCAGGAAGTTTTTGAGCGGCATGGGTAGCCCTCTGTTCGGACCAGCCCATCGTGTCATGAAGCCACTTGCGCAGAAAAGAGTCTGAACATTGGAACGATGACCCATCCGAAGCTTTGATGTCAAAAACTTCTGGTGCCATATTCATCACAATTGCTATGACGATGCCCCTTATCATCACTAATGTGAGTGGCACTGATCCCTGTCGTAACATGTTCAATCGATCCATGATTGCCTTCTCAACAGTGGGGAAATGGGTTTGTAATCACGTTAAAAATCATCAAATAAGAAGAGCTGATACCGTACAAAGATGCCTCGTCTCCCTCCCTTATTTCCCAAGCCAGGATTGTTGCCATCTTGTGCCTTTTGTGATGCACGTGCTGACCATTTGGGTCTTGCTCCACTGCGGTCAATCCAACCTTCCACCGTTGTGCGTGACAACCTTGCAAAGGTGATGGGATCACGCTGCTTCAGCAATGACACAATCCGTAAGCTACTCATTTGCCATCCAACAGAGTGGTGGAGTGCTGCATTGACAATTTGGCTCCAGAGAAATGGCGTGTGCCAGTTATGGTATCTTGCTGGCCGGTGTTCCTGCACCTGCTTGCGGCCTTGAGGATGGGTCTTCTTTAGACGCTGATTCTCTTTGAATGCTCGGTAGGGCCGCGATAGCTCTGCAATTGATAACACAGGCTCATGACTGATGTCTTCTAGTGAACCACCAGAGTTTGGCCGTTTGCGCTTTGTTCCACCGGGTGATCTGATGCCATTAACAATCTCAACAGCATAGACTTTTCACGATGCTTTTGTTGCCGTGCTTTGTTCTTTTCTCGCTGCTCTTGCTCGTTATGCTCTGCCACCATTTTCTGTGTGGACTCGTATTCCTCAAGGCCTTCATCAATCATGGCGTTGACTCTTTTGGTATGTTCTTGATATTCCTCGGGTGAGTTCTTTGTAAACCATCTCATCAGGCCTGTCGGCTGCCCCTTTGCTTGGTTCGTCAGTGCAACCTGAATGGGCGATTTGATATGGAGTTTTGCTGGTTGTCTGAGCTCTCCAGGATTGGGTAGTGGTTCCGGAGATGGTTGTTTTTCTTTCTGGTGAGGTAAATTTCCAGATTTGTGGTGCGAGCTGATGGTACTCGTAGGGGACTTGGAATGCCGGTGATACTGAAGACGTGACCTTGTATAGCTAAAGTCATATGAAGCTGGTGGTGTCATTGATGCCTACATGAAGGTGAGCAGTGTATGTTATAATGGGGAAAAAAGCATACATGATTCAAGTGATGCCTTCCAATGTCCAGAAAGACCTTCAACCTGGCATCATCGACTTGTTCAACATCCATGAGTGGATGTGTGTCAGGCAAGTAGAAGTGTGCGAGTGCACTGAATGCAAGGATTCCACAAGAAAATGAATCTTGCTGGAGAGGGATTGCAAGCATGCTGATCGTGAACTGAGTTCCAGCATGTTGTCGAGTCCACCATTGGAAAACAGTGACGAGCTCCTTATCAGGCTCACCCCCAAGTGAGTCACCATACAGAATGCATTGCTTCGAGAAGTCAATGACTATGGCAACCCAGTGGTTCTGATTGACATGCACAATAGAGCCAACGCTTGTGCGTTGACCCAACTGAAGTGCCTCTCCCAGGCTATGTGCTCGGGTGAATGAGTTTGCTTCCCTATACTGCAAATCTCCTGCCTTAACAGCTGATTCCAGGTAACTGTAGAAGTATGGACCTTCGATTTCGACATCAATGGTACCCCTTTGCCGATGGATAGCATTTCGAAGGAGTTCAAGCATTTGACTTTCATGGATGTCAGATAACCATTCATGCGTCATGTATGCCGCAAGGTGGGTGATTGTTTCACGGTTCTCGAATCCAAGGACAACACCTGACCACGGTAACAGCCCAAGCATTGTGTAGGCTTGCTCAACAAGGCAGCGGCTATCATGGCTGCTACCCCCCTTTCTAAACTGACTCCGCTGCTGTAGCACCTTCTCTGCATGTATCCATGGCTGCTGGATGGTATTTTGCAGGTGCTGGACCTCAGCCCAATATGTGATTGTCCAGAGGGGAAGACGCTGGGTGGATGGGATGTTGTTGATGTGTGCGCTCACAACAGACACTGTTGTGTTTGTCGCAATATGGGAGAGAAGAGCTGTGATGATATCAGAAGGGGGAAGGGGTATTGTTTTGATTATCTGAGGATCCTTGACATTGGGCTGTTCGGAGCTGAAGTAGGCAGATGGTGGGAGTAAATGATGTTTCGAAAAACTGACAGGATTAGGAGGAAGGGGAAATTCAAGGAATTGGAGGATTGATAGAGTTGGATTAGGAAGCAAAGTTGCTATCGCAGTAGCTGGCATAACAAGTGCTGTCAGTAGAGAGGTAGACATTTGAACAAAGTAGAGAATGGACTTTCCGCTATGCTACCACTTCAAAATTTTCGACACAGCCCAATGCATTGTAATCCATGGTACCTGCCTAGGGCCTGACGAAAATTTTTGTCTCCATAACATGTCACGTTGGCCAATGCCGAAATAAGATTTCGTCAGACCTTGTCACGCATCACAGGGCCTGACGAATCGATCGAAGTGGTACAGTATCTAGAGTGACTTGCTTAGCTTTTTTCATCTCCTCTGATTGCAGTTTAGCACAGAGTGCACAAAGCTGATGAAGAAACTCAAGAGAATTATCTGCAACTGCACATGAAATATATCCAGCCTAACTCTGTTGTCAACATAAGTGATTCACCATCATTGTTGTCACTGTCCTCTGGGTCCACCTCAATGATTTTGCCCTTCCTAACAGCTTCCTGATGGCACACTTCAGCAATAATCACTGTATCATTGTCAAAGGATAATGATTCAGTATCACCATCTTCCTTCTCTTCAATGGGGTCAAGAAGCTCATCAATGGTCAGTGGCTCTCCAAAAATGTGATTGTGATGCTTGAGAGTGTCTACAGAGACCTTGAGGTTGTGTTCAAGGGTTTCGGGTTGGGCTGGCTTTTGTGGGACCTGGGCTTTGATAATGAGACCTGTACAGGTGCATGCAGCAGTAGTGTTAAGTTGGTAGTTTTGGGGTTACTGATCAACTCCAATGAAACTCTGGAGCACCGGAGTTTCATAGTGAACCTTTGGTGAAGATGATTCAGTTGGAATGTCATGCCCTTACTGGGAGTTCTTGGTAGGTTCAGGGTTGCAGAGTTCAGGGTTTGGAGATCGGGGATGGAGAGTTGAGGGAGGGGACTTCACATTGCAAGCAATGAAGTTGAGTAGTGAGGTCAGAGGAGAGTCAAAGACTCAAGCGGAGTTGAGGAGTGAACTAAATTAATATTTGAACTGAAGGCTGAAGGTACAGAGTACAGAGGTCTAAATACTCAGGGGACTGAATAGGGTACATTTGGGGTTATGACAAAGGATCTTAGTAAGTATGCAAGGTTAAGAATGTATGGTAATCGAAAGGCTGGAGCTGTGCTCAGGGTTGCACTTTGTTAGGGCAGTGCAACGATAGGTGGGACACAGGTAAGTTATGAGAATACAGTATATACTAGTATGAAAGAAGAGAAGAGAAGGAAAGAGGAGATTATATTTGAAGGTAAAACTCCGAGTGGAGTAACGAAAGTCCGAGGGGACTGAGATGGAGTTTGGTGTGGGGTAACAGGGTTTGAGGCTTCAGGGTTTGGGGTTGGACTTAGAGGTTTTCTGGGATATGACAGGTAGTGAGCTTGTCATAGAGGGATCCTGTCATATCCATGCCCCACCAGATCATTTCCAATGACCTCTAGTCAAACTCCAGTCTGATCCCCTCAATTCCAGACCTCCGATGGTTACTCCTGTAACTCCGATGGTCATCCCATAACTCCAATGCAGAACTCCAATGCACCACTCCTTAACTCCAATGCTAACTCCAATGCACCTCCCTCGGACTTCCTCTTACTCCACCCTTACATTACTCCTTAGTCAGAGTATTACTATACTCCCATACCTGTGCCTCGCTTGTTTGCACAGCTCTGGTTATGTGCAACTCTGAGCACAGCTCCAGCTTTGCTACTCCCAACTCCTGAGATACTTACCAAGACTTGTTAGTGTAGCAATTCAGTTCTCAGAGTATTTAGTCTCTGTACTCCTGTACTCTGAACCTCAGTTCTAATATTGACTAAAATGATTTCCTAACTCCTTCTCAAAGTCCCCCAAGTCTTCCCCTCTACTCTCTACCTCCGAAATATGAAGTCCATGGCTTGACAAGGGCACAACACATAAGTCCTGTGCTGATGACTTCCCCCCTCTGCTCCACTTTGCCCTTAGACTCACTCGCTGTACCCTGAACTCCAGAACTCTGGAATGTTGGAGTTTGAACTCCAATCTTCAGACCTTTGGACCTATGCAACTCCAAAGCCTCTTTCCCTTGAACTCCCGATCGGACTTGAGTCGGAGGTAAAGGTATCGACTGGTTTTGACAGATCCACTCTGCTCCCCCTGCTCCCCTGTGTACCTAATTTTTGACACAACTACCAAATCTCCTAGTGTATATTGCAGAAATTAGACTATACATTACAAGATTTGTGTATATATACCATTCTGCCTGCATACCACAGTGGGAGCCACCCAAACTTGATACAGTATAAGATTTATACTGTTATGGAAATCCACAGTTCACTGGCAGTACCACCAGACCGGACCAATTCATTCTTTTTCTTCGCCTTTCCTCGACAGACAGGGACCACATTACCTCAAGGCTTTGGCAGAAGCCTTACTGATTACATGAATACTCTGGGAGTACTACCATTGCCGTCCTCATCATAGGACACCCCAGGAGTCACCATACTCTCACTTATGGCCAACCCTTGTTCCTCTAGACGTCTTGGTCATAGATGGTCTAGCAACTTGCCCTGAAGACGGACACCCATTCCTAACTGATCCTAAAACCCTCCATCTTCCCTTCGTTATCCCGCTCCTTGCTGGTTGCAGGAGCATGACTCATCATGACCCAGGCTGATCCTTGGCCTCTGTACAGCCATGCGGAACTCTGTCTGCATATGGCACTAGATGCGTCTCTGATCATCTGTGGATTCTCATGCTGATCCTCATTGTCCTAAGACAGCGGATCCCCTTTGATCCTATTTCTAATTCCTGATGGGATCCCATTCTTGATCTCCCATCAAATGCATTGCCCAATGGACTCTATAGCCATATAGGGCACATTTCATCCTTTGATCCTATTGATCCTGTTGATCCCCTTCCACTCTTCATGACAACGGGACTCCTTTTGATCCTCTTCATTCCTTCCCATTGTGGGAAGCCTATTTGATCCTTCTAGGATCACCCTTTGCCCTGATGGTCTGTGCACCATTCAGGATAGTATATATAGAGTTACCTTTGTTTCCTGGTAGCTCTAAGCTAGTTCTATGCCTGGATACCTGCCTGTATCACTACTGCACTTCGGTGCTCTCTTTACTTACAATCATATCCTTGTCTACTGGTGTACTGGTAGAGGGAACCCTCTAAGAGTCTTGTCCACTCTTGACTTTGCCTCTATTTCACGACCTTCATCTTCTGGCTCCTCAAGGCATTAGCTTGCACTTGTACCCTTAAGACTCCTTGTCAGTCTTGCACATCCACACTTGACCTCCTCTATGCAAGGGACGGTATTTGGCTGGGCTGGTCGGCTCACAGTACATAAGGTTGTATTACTGCTCACTTCCTCTCTCGTCACATGAACAGTTGTGACTAACTTTGCTAGGACATTGGCTCGCAGTAAGCGTAACATATACAGTAGTGCCATATATGTTATGAGCAAGTCTACTGTACTATGCTAACTTTGTTGCTTCCTTTGCCCTATGCCCTATGCCCTATGATAATGCTTACCATATGTTCTAACCTGATATGTTTCTCTCTCGCTGTAGGAGCTCCTTGCTCCTTACATTTGTATCATCCAATTCCCCCACTTTCCATCCACATGTAGAGCCCACACAACATAGCATCTCGTGTCCATCCAGTCCATGTTCAATCCGTGAGTATCTGTATTCATATCCATATCTGTCTGTGTCCAGACTCGCTAAACTAGTCAACTTTTATTTCCTTTCTTCTGTTTGACCCTTTCTTGATGTATCTTGATTGTTTCCTTGTTGTCATTGATTCAGTATATGCGTCGCACGATACAATTTCTTTTATTTTGATTTGGGTAGATTGTGGCATAGTGATCCACGTAGTAGAGTCCTGGGAATGCCTGGACTATAAATATTGTATCACCTTGGTGAATCTGATATATCTCCCTTTTCCTTGCATTTTTCCTTGTGTCCCTCATCGTCCCTCGTTGTCGTCCCTTGTCAACCTTGTCTTTTTGTATCCAGTCCTCGTCCTTGACTGGATTATTTGTATCTGGTCCTCATCCTTGACCAGATTATTTGTATCCAGTCCTCGTCCTTGACCGGATTATTTGTATCCGCCTCGTCTGTGTCTGGATTTGTTCTCTGCACCACGTAGCGTCTCCCCAAGTGTCCTTCACTCATGACCTTACTCAGAACCCCTTGGGACAAGTCCATCACTTGCCCACCCCTTCTCTTAGCGTCTGGTAGAACCTATCTGGGTCACACCCACCAGACTCACCAACCCTTCATCACACCATGCTACATAGCCATTTATGGATTATGCCCTACTACAGAGTATTTAGAGGCCTCATCTGTATTGTTGTAGAGCAGTCACCAATCAAGGACTTTACCCACTCTATTGTGTGATTCTTCATTCATGTGATTACTCGCTCTCTCCAGAGAGCAGTCATTACATATTTTTTGAGTTCACAACTCCTCTACTCTTAACTCTACACCTTACTTGTTTCGAAACCTTTTTATCTTCTCACACTGTATACACCCAGGTCCAGCCCACCAACGGTCTCCAACAAATGAAGATATCTAGAAATGAGCCATTATTCACTTCAAAGTGCTGCTTGAAATGTTACCCAAGCAATGCTGTCTAGACATTGAGCAAATAGTGAGTCTTCTCTTCCAACACTTTCACCCATTCCTGATATCAGCCCACATCAATCTTAGTGTGGCGCAATTCCTTTGCACTCTCATGCTTCCTCATTCAGGAGACTCATTGGTGCAGTGTCTTAGCAAACTGATGCTTCGTGCTCTCCTCCTTTTCAGTGTCCGTGTCGGAGGAATTATCAGTGTCATTCATTGGTGTGTGTTTCATCCACTGCCAATGATCAAGCTCACTTTTCTGGGCTTTGAGGTCTGCTTCAACAATTTCCTTGCTGGCCTCTCCCCAGTTATGGGGATCAGCTCCTTTCTCTTTTTCAGCAAGTGTCTTGTTGTCTCAGGACAAGTCAGACTCAGAATCAGCAAAGTCAATTTGGACATTGTCTCGTTTCTCAATACGCAATCACTCATCAGCGGTCAAGCTTTGTTTGGCAACTTCAATTGCACACAAGTGCTCCATGGTAGGTACATTGAATTTGCTAGCTGCACAGTTCTCTCATGTGTACCTCTTCTTGTGGGTAACTGTCGTCCATCCACCTCTGTTACTATTAATGGTGCCTTTGTTTGCTGCAGTGATCAGCTGCATGTTATCTGTTGACAGGTTGCATTCGACAGCTGCTTGCTGTTCATCACTTGGGTTCATGCCTCCAGCAACAGCTGGGGTGATGCTTGGTTCATTAACTGGCCAATCTCTCAGAATGGCAGGACCACAAAGACACATGTCACCCAATGAGTCTCCTGAATGAGGAAGCATGAGAGTGCAAAGGAATTGCGCCACACTAAGATTGCTGAGCTGTGGAAGGAGCCTATCATGTCTATTATTGACAAGGCACTTACTGTGAATAAGGGAGAAAGACAAGAGTCAGTTACTCGAGTCATCAAACCAGTGCAGCAAATCACACCAAAGAGCTACTTAGGATGGGCTTTGGGCCAACTCAACAGGCACCCTAAGGTGAAACACAGTTTGTCTGTGGATGACAGTGACCTGAGCTCAGATGACTCATCAAGTGATTCCGAGCAAGAGGATTCCTCATCTGAGGATCTGAGCAACTCCAGTTTCCTGGATAGCGATTCCAGCTATGAATCTGAACAGAGTAGGAGATGCAGTCATCATAGAGGCAAGAAAAGGGTGAAATGTACCAAACATACCAAAGGCTATGGGAGGATCAAGCTGATCCCTCCCATCTCGTGCGACAGCATTGCTGATTCTTGTGCGTTCCACTGATTTGTCATGGAAGGAACTGCATTCATGTGTGCAGACAGTGTCAGATCCCAAGATCACATGTTCATATTGTCCCATTACCTGGAAGGACAAGCACATGAATTCTACATATGAGAAGTGTCGAACAACCCATACTAGTGGAGACTAAAGGATTTCTTCATTGAATTATTCAACTATTGTTTCCTGATCAATTTTAGGACGAAACAATGAAAGTGACTGGAATCTACTTTCCAAGACAACAAGTCTGTACACCAGTTCATCTCTGAGTTGAATGAACTCTGGAGCTTGATTGGCCAGGTAAAAGAGCAAGACAGAGTAATGAAACTCTGGTTTGGCTTGAAGGACTACATCCAGTCCCAACTTTGGATTGACAAGCTGACTCCTGAAAAATCATCACTTAAAGAAGTCATTCACACCACTGAAGTGATAGAACTTGCTCATGCCATTGCCTCTCGTTCCAAGGATGGAGGACGTGACCAGGTCTGAGGAAGACCTGGAAACAGGTTAACCACCTTCCATTCAAGGTGTCTCCAAAGCTGAGGTGGGGGACAAGTCTTGGCATCAGCAAGATGAGATCAGTCTCAATCCCTAGCCCAAGCTCAGTCAGTCTCCCAACAATGAAACCGGTCCCAGTTCCTGCCTGCTAGGTGACCAAGACCTGAGCATAAGTTGTCATGAAAGGAACACTGTCATAACCATAACAGAGCTAGGCCTGGCAAAAAGGTCAGTGAAGGAACACAACTAAGCAAAGAAGAACATGACTGCTGCATTGCCGAAAAATTGTGCTTCACATGTGGCGGTGCTGGACATGTCTCAAAGGACTGCCCCAAGAACAGGACAGTCCCAGGGGGAAGTTCTGGAAAACCCCTGAGAGTTATCACTGCATACAGTATGGAAATCTGCGATACTAAACTTTCTGACACGACAGAGCAATTGGACTTGTTAATGTTAGGAGCTGTTGAATTGTCAGTAGATGATGATGACATGCCTGGCCTAATGGACACAGAGTCTGACAATGAGTTTGAACCAGACAGATCAGCCGAAGTACACCAACTTACAGGGACTCCTGAAAATGCCCCTACAGAAACTGATCCTCCTCCTGGTAGTATGGGGGATCCCCTTGAGCACTGGGCTGAATGGATCTTGTCCAACAGTCGTCCATACCCAGGTGACGTGATTGACAAAGAGATCGCCCTCCAAGTCCATCACTTTATTGTTCGTCGTGTCTTGGATACTCACCATATCATTGTCGATAATGGACGACAAGATTGGGAAGAAGATACTACCTGGATTGAAACTTGTCACCTCCTGAACAGTGATTTTTTGCTCGGTGCTTGGTATGCCAACCACCTCATCCAGCTGGGCTATGGAACAGAGCAAGAACTTCAATCCCACCATCAATTCCGCCTGATGTCAAATCCTGTTACCTTCTGAGTAGAGAGCCTCCTTTCTGAGGCTCTTGATCCCCAGGGAGTTGAAGAGGGCTATAGCTATCGCTTCCACTGCCTCACCCAGTGCTATGAAATCATTATCTGGGATCAGTTCATAGGACCGTGAGCCGCCTCACCACTTTACTTGGCACTGATCCCACAATTTGATGTTGTCAATTGATTCCAACGGGAACTCCAATGATTTCGATCCATGTGGTGACACCTAGATTCAGATATACCTTGGAGAGTGCCTGCTTGGCTGTTCCCTGATGAGGAGCACAAACCAAGCTCTGAGACATCAACCCCATCGAGTATTGGTTTGCTCGAGCTCAATGCCATTCAGGTCGCTTGAGGTTCTTATGCTGTGCTGGAATGAAACTCAGCCATATCAAAGGACTCCAAATGGAAGGTTCCCAAACTGGTTGTGGTCATAGTGCATGTGAACAGGCATCCTGCCTGTGCACTAATGGACACTAGGTCCCTGGCTGATTTCATGTCTTCAATGTTGGCTGAACAGCTGGGAGTAAAGCGAGTTGTGCTTGCAAAGCCCATTACCATTCAATTGGTCATTCAAGGATCACAGTCGAGGGTCAATTATGGGGCAACTGCGTGTATTGAATATCGGGGCATCAATTCTGAGCAATACTTTGATGTTATGAATCTGGGCAACTATGACCTTATTCTGGGGGCCCCTTTCTTATTCCAACATAAAGTCTTGGTTGGATTGAATGACAACCATATCATAGTCGGAAGCCCTGAACCCATACCTATTAGTGGTATTCACAATGGTTATAATCAAGCTTTCAGAATGCTTCAGCAGGATGCTGAAGCATTCTGAAAGAGAACAGAGAGCCACAATTGTTTTAACATACAGTAGTTTGACACTCAGTCAGCTCTGACGGTGCTGAAGGGTTGCTGGCCATGCATGCTGCCCCATAGATATATTGATCATTAAGTGTACAAAGCAACAGAATCACAACAGAGGGTCAGAACACATGGTGGAAAGCCGTTAGATTGATTTAAATAGGGAGACATCAGTATACAAATCCACTAGACATTTGTTACACTCAATGTGAGTGTAGCCCAGACTAGGGTCGAAGGTTCTAGAGCTAGAGATCCTAGACAATGTTTGTCATAGGGTCAAGGGTTCAGGATTCCCAAAGGATCATTGACTAGAGAGACAAAGGGTCTGTGCACACTGCGACAGACAGCTAGAGGACTAAAGACTAGAGCGTCCACTCAAGAAGTAGGACAAAGACTTAGAGAGGCGAGACTAGAGGAGAGCAAAGGATATATACTGGGAGCCCAAGTTGAGGAATCAGTGGCCACAATGGATCTGTCTTTATGGCGAGCCAATGAAAAAATGTGACATGTGCTTGGGTAAAACAGCGAAACTACACATACTTTATACTTGTTCAATGGTTAGATGGGAAAACACAAGCATTGTGGATCAGGATAAATGTGAAGGAGTCCCCAACACAGGATTCAAGTGACAACATGTGTGTCCATTCACTCTACTCCAGACAACAACAATTGCGATACTCTGATACATATGACATACATACAATGAATTCTGATCTCTCATTCCCACGCGTTCTTCAAGTAAGCCATGAAGCAACACTGCTCACTCACTGGCAACTGGATCGAATATCCACTTGGTGTCAGCATTGCCAGTGAAATGCTGAGGACAATCTACGATGAACAAGCGTCAGGAGTATTCGTGCATATGAGAATGGCAAAGTGGATATGATTACCGGGCTATTACAGTCGGGGAGCCTCCAAATGTTGTGTGCATCGGGAGATTGGAGACTTGAAGTGGTTCGATGTTAATGGGGATGTGCACAAAAGAAAAGGCAACGGGGGACACACTAGTAGCCATAATCCAATTTCACGACGGTCCAGGGCGTTTGCTCGAAGGAACTGAACAGCTGGGCACCCTATCAACATTTTTTAGTTCCCCGTGTTTGATACCATTTCATACGCGAGCCTACGCACTTGCAACTCGTGTGCATTCGCAAAGATTTTCCGAGTGGCTAGACTCTCAATGGTGATCTGGTTACCGCTCCCTCCAACATTCTTGATGATCCACTACAGGACAATTAGGTACGGTCCTCTACGAAGCACAGCACATACCTTATTATTATTGGGGTCACTGTTTGGGGCTCTGACAATTGGTCCCTCCCGGGCCATAAATGAGGTCTGCGACCATCCCAGGGAATTGGACGTTGCGAATTTTGTATATACCGTCGGGGATGAGAGAAGCCATTGTGAATCAAGTGGAAAATACAATGAATGCTGGTGTACATTCCAGCAAGGATGGCTGGTATTTATACGTTTGCAAAGCGAGCATGTCAGCTAAAGCGGAAAATGCGGACAAGAAGCACTGCGGATTTCAGCAGCCCGTGCAAATCGTTGAGGTTCCCTCTTTCTGAGTAATCGCAGGGCATTACTGGAGCAACACCCCAAATTTTAGCTTCAAGCTCCGTTCTGGCACCCGGCGCTGTTCCGTAAAATCAATTCTCCGCTGGGAACATGAACACACTAAGAGCCAGTCCGGGATGGACTTTGGAGTTGTATTTTAACTTGGTTAACTGCTAAGTGCGGCAACCCAAAGTCGCCGTTGGTGGTACGTGATCCCAAGGATCTAGATCCAGATTTACTGGGCAATCAACCCCCCAAGAGTCATGGTGTGACAATATCTCTGACTGCGCTGGCCTGACGCTAGCATGATAATCAATCACCATCGATATGCCCATCCTGCGCTCATTCAGCCCCCAACAACGCCGACAATTCATCCAGTATCTAACATTGATCATCAGCATTGCAGTCTGTGCTACTACAAGTCTCCTTGAATCCTTGGTTCGACCTGAACCAGAACCGTATCACACCTCGATCCTCACTGGCGAAGGTTGGGTTGTTGAACTTCTCACAGGACATCCAAAATGGATTCGCTGTGAGCTCGGAATGCATGTGGATGCATTCAAGGAGCTTGTTTCACTCCTTCGGTCCTATGGACATGAGAGCACGCGCCTTGTCTCGCTTGAAGAACAGGTTGCAATTTTTCTATACACCTGTGTTACTGGTCTACCTATTCGTCATGTAGGAGAAAGATTTCAGCGTTCGAATGACACTATCTCTCGGTAAGTCATGACGAGCATCTTGCAATCACTTTTCTGATTGTTTTGCGTCAGGTACATTCACAAAATGCTTATCATTTTCACGACTGCTCCGTTCTTTCCAGCCTATGTCACTTCACCTGATGGGAGTGTCATTTCGCCCAAAATTCGTGACAATACCAAATATTGGCCTTACTTCAAGGATGCCGTTGGTGCGATCGACGGCACCCACATTGTCGCTGCGCCACCTGCTGCTGTGCGATCCCGGTACCGCAACCGAAAGGGATTTTTGTCCCAAAATTGCCTTTTTACCTGTGATTTCGACCTCCACTTCACATTTGCGTTGACTGGTTGGGAGGGCCGCTCATCAGATGCTCGTGTCTATAGTGATGCACTATTACGTGGATTCCAGGTTCCAGTTGGAAAGTACCTACTTGGTGACCTTGGTTTTCCTTCTCGACCAACTCTCCTTGTGCCCTATCGTGGCACCAGATACCACTTGTCGGAATGGGGACGCACTGACACTAGGTAAAAGGTTGATGCTCACGCGTCTTTCCACTACTGATCTATTCTTAGACCTAGGACGAAGGAAGAACTTTTCAATCTGTGCCATGCTTCAGCAAGATGTGCTATTGAACGTATCTTTGGAATCTTGAAACGCCGCTTTCGCATCCTTGTTCTTCCGCTCGCTTTTGACATGAAAACCCAGGCATGTGTTTCATATCTTCGTTCTTCTGCTTGCTTTTGACATGGAAACCAAGGCACGTGTTCCAGCAGCCCTGTGTGTGCTCCACAATTTTCTGCGTGTCCATGATTCCGAAGACGACGACCCAAATCCTGATGACCCTCTCCCTGAAGAGAATGTTAATGCAGCATTTGAAGAGGTTCCGGCTGGGGAGGTTGTTGATAATGACGACGTACAAGCCCTGCGAGATGAGATTGCTACAGTTATGTGGCAAGACTATTTGGATGTCTTGCGTTTGAGGGGGCAGGAAGTCGACGCATAGGATATAGTTCGTAGTACTTTTGTGTAACATGTACAAATTTGAAACGGAAGAGACTATCAATACACAAGCCACGGTTACAAACAACAAAACTAGAAGTACGAGCCACCCATGCCCTGATCGGCATAATAGATATCGTAGTATGGATTTGCAACATTGTCGCCATGTAATACACTGCTATCCTCCGTGCTATGACTTGACGTCGTCATTGATGCATATGTGCTTGACGGATCGGTTTGTTGCACCTCCTGGGTGCTGGAAGACACTGCGAGTGCAGGGTCAGCATTTCCGTATGACATAGCAGGAAAAAAATTGTCCGAGTGGTGCATGTAGGTCGATGTTGTTGGGTCATAGTGTCCCAATGACACGGGGGGCATAAAGGCATTGGAGGAAGATACATTTGGGTCATCGGGTATAGTACTTGAGAAGTCATCCCAAGATGAGTCGTCGTGAGTGGAAGATTCAAAACCCGACTCGGAACGGGGGGCAGATGTGGGTGGCGCAAATACATGAGATGAACTTGGAGGCGAGTATGGAACGTGCGGGACACTTGCAGATGGGGGGAAGATAGCGGGATCGGCACTCTTTGACATGGCGCTCTTCATGTACTGCATCTCAGCAAACTCGTGGCGAGCTTCTGGGTCTAGGAGAACATAAACCTGGAGGGTCTTGGGGTTCTCCATGAAAATATTGGCAAGACAGGCTCTTGTAGACGCAGAGAGTAAAGGGTCGGTTTGCAACAGCGCGATGGCGTCAGCTAGTGAAATCTCAGCAGCGGCAGCCAGCGCAGAAGCTTGAACGGACGGTGTGGGTGGTGGCTGGGCAGGCTGGGCCTGTGTCTCGTTCAGGCTGACTACATCTGCAATTCGATTGAGGGCGCTGCTAAGTCCTGTGATAGTAGCTGCCATTGATGCCGTGCCAATGCTCGCTTGTGTTTTTTTACCAGGACGAGATGGTGCTTCAGTTCTGGTCTTGCGTGGTTGAGACTCAATCGCACATGATGATGATGACGAGGGATGGCTGATGGCCCGGCGGGTGGGAGGGGGCAGGGATAGCTGAGAAAGAGTACGCTTCTTTGAACGTGACGATGCAGAAGTACCAGAAGTGGTGGGAGGGAGGGGGATCTTTTTATACATCTCAACTGCATCAGCAATCTCGTGCAAGGTAAACTGTTGGCGAAGGTCCGGTAGTTCAGGAACGTGCGCAGCTGATTGACCAATATGGCTCGCCGATGAGGATGAACGTGTAGCCAGTGGGAGAGGAGTACGTATTCTGGGTGCGACAAAACCATACTGGTTATCGTCGTCGTCATCGTTGTCATCGTCAAAGTGGTTGTCTTCATCGCCCTCGCCCTCGCCCT
>JBBPJL010000188.1:0-24541 GCA_038088675.1 Xanthoconium separans | reverse complement strand
CCATAGGCGAATAAGAATAACGGATTTACTCAAGGCTGGAGAGCTGCCACCACTTGCCAGCGTTGCCCCGGAGGACGTCCAAACCGTCACACCACCAGAGTCGCCGCCCCCATCCCCGTCCCCAGAGTCCGCTAAAGGAGAGGTCTCCAAGATTCCTCCAGGTAAGCCATTGATAATAGCCTTTGTGATTCGTGTCGTGACTTTTCGCAGGTCCCGTGCAAACGTCGTTCTTACACAACCACGCCATCTCGATTGTCCAAGTCGAGAACCTCGCCACCCAGCCATACAACAAGGACGACCAATACATCCGCGCCTTCATGTCAGAAATCGTATCCGTGTTCAAGGACATTGCTCAACTGAACCCGCTCTTCCGCGACCAGATCACAAACTTTTCCATCAACCAGGTCGCTTCGAACGTCTTTGACGAGCCTGATAAGCTTGCGGATTTTGCAGCGGCCGTATCGAGCGGCGAAGTGGGCGAGCTTCAGGATGTCTTGGAGAGTCTGACTGTGGAGGACCGTTTGCGCAAAGCGCTGTTGGTGCTCAAGAAAGAGCTCATCAATGCCCAGTTGCAGAGCAAGCTCTCGCGCGACGTCGACAGCAAGATTGCCAAGAGACAGCGCGAGTACTACTTGATGGAACAGCTCAAAGGCATCAAGAAGGAACTTGGCATGGAATCGGACGGCAAGGACAAGCTCATCGAAAAGTTCAAGCAGCGCGCTGCCGCGTTGAAAATGCCCGAGGGCGTCCGGAAGGTCTTTGACGAAGAGCTGAACAAACTTATGGGCTTGGAACCTGCGGCTTCCGAGGCAAACGTGACGCGTAACTATCTCGAGTGGCTTACCCAGGTCGGTTTCCTTTTTCTTTCGTTCATTTATATGCTCATTTCTCTTGCTAGATTCCTTGGGGGCAGCATTCTCGAGAAAACTATTCCATTACACATGCCCAGAAGGTCCTCGACGAAGATCATTACGGCCTCAAGGATGTAAAAGATCGTATTCTTGAATTTCTCGCTGTTGGCAAGCTCCGCGGGACGGTCGAAGGCAAGATCATTTGCCTCGTTGGTCCTCCTGGCGTCGGAAAGACCTCCATCGGCAAATCCATTGCGCGCGCTTTGAACAGACAATTTTTCCGGTTCTCGGTCGGCGGTTTGACGGACGTGGCTGAGATCAAAGGGCACCGAAGGACCTACGTTGGGGCGCTCCCTGGAAAGATCATCCAAGCCTTGAAGCGGGTCGGCACGGAGAATCCCTTGGTGCTGATCGACGAGGTGGACAAGATTGGAAGGGGGATCAACGGGGATCCGGCGAGCGCGCTGCTCGAGATGTTGGATCCAGAGCAGAACAATGGGTTCCTAGACCATTAGTGCGTGATGGTTTGCTGTTTTCTGTGAGTGTATTGACCCGGCACGTCCATCCAGCATGGACGTTCCCGTCGATCTGTCCCGCGTTCTCTTTGTTTGCACCGGTGCGTAGTTCGATCATTTTTCCAAGGGAATTCTAGTCACGAATGCGATGCCAGCGAACACGCTTGATACGATACCCGCCCCCTTGCTTGATCGAATGGAGGTGCTCGAAGTCAGCGGCTACGTCTCGGAGGAGAAGTGTGTCATTGCAGACAAATACCTCGGTCCTCAAGCAAGGGAAGCGTCCGGACTCAAGAACGCAGACGTGCTTATCGACCCAACCACGGTCGACGTACTCATCAAGTATTACTGCCGGGAGAGCGGCGTGCGAAATTTAAAGAAGCACATCGACAAGGTGCGCTTCTCTACCGCTCTCTCTCTCTCTGATTCGCCCCTCTGAACTTCGTTGGTAGATATACCGGAAAGCGGCGCTCAAGCTGGTCTTGGATCTGGGCGAAGAGGTATTCCCTGAACCGACACCGAACGTGGACGCGTCCAGCGTGGAACCGCGCACCGTCGAATCGCAAGAGCCGCTATCCAACGAACCGAGCGATGCATCTGCGTCTGCCGATACCGCGACCCCCGACGCAGAATCAGAGCGCAAAACGGTGACGACGCAACCGCGTCGACCGCTCGAGGTCCCGGAACACATCCATGTGCGAATCACGCCGGACAATCTCAAGGATTACGTTGGTCCGCCGGTGTATCACAAGGATAGGATGTATATTGCGCCCCCGCCGCCTGGGGTGAGCACGGGTTTGGGGTACTTGGGTAACGGGTCAGGGGCTGTCATGCCCGTCGAAGCCACGGTAAGTACTAAAGTCCTATGCCCAGGTCATGGAACTGACGCGCGACACGCGACGCCAGAGCATGCCCGGCAAAGGCGGTCTACAGCTGACCGGCAAGCTCGGCGAAGTCATCCGAGAAAGCGCCCAGATCGGTCTCAGCTGGGTCAAGGCACACGCGTACGAGCTCGGGATCACGACGTCGTCGGACGCGGCGTTCTTGACGGACCGGGATATCCACGTGCATATGCCCGAGGGGAGTATTGGCAAGGAGGGGCCGAGCGCGGGGACGGCGATTTTGTCAGCGCTGGTGTCGTTGTTTACGGGGACGCGGGTGAATCCGGATATTGGTGCGTTGTTTGTCGTTTTCTCGCGGGAGAGGAAGGGGGGGGAGATGGAGCTGATTCTTTTTTGCTGGGTAGCGATGACGGGCGAGATCTCGCTGGTGGGTCAAGTTCTCCCCGTGGGCGGTCTCAAAGAAAAGATCCTCGCGGCACACCGGGCGGGGATCAAGACGATTCTTGCGCCGGCGGCGAACAGGGCGGATATTGAGGAGAACGTGCCGGAGAGCGTCAAGACGGGGATCCGGTTCGTGTACGTGGAGGACGTCAGGGAGGTATTGCACGAGGTGTTCAAGGGCGAGGCTGTCGCGACGCGGTGGAAGGACACGCTGTCAATACGATCGTGATGCGGGTACATACCGCAGTGCATCTAGACCTGGTGAACGCCAACGGCACGTTTCTGGACACCCCCCCTTGCATGGCAATACATAGAGGTCATAAATGGTATCTTTTCAGTATCTACAGTTACTCATATATCTGCATACAAACCTCCCCACGAGAACGCCCGTGTATTTATAATTACAATGTCGCACAATCCCAGCTCATTATCAGGTATATGTATGTGTGGGGGTGGAGCGTGTCACGGACGCTTTCGAGCACGCCCCGATCGCGTCAGGTACACCTCGTTCTTGTACACTGCCCAGTCATTGCTCGAGAACCGCGACCGGTCCGAGATATCAGGACGTCGCGCGCGACGATGATCGCGCCAAGCCGGCTTCCAGGCACCCCAGACGTCTGGCGAGGGCGGGGTACGCGCCCGCTCGTCGACGTACGCCGCGAGCTGGTGGTCATTGTCGTCGTCGTCGTCGTCATCAACATCACCCTGCGCATGCGTAGCGGAGGTGGGGGTGTTCGACGACGCGGTGTCTGGTTGCCAGGTGTGCATGTAGTCAAGCCATGCCGTGTCGTCTTCCTCGGCGGCATCGTCGAGGTGCGAGGATTCAGCTTCCGAGTCCGAGTCGTATGTTTGGTACCGTTTTGGAGCCACACGACGCGCTGCGCGGGCGATACGCTCCCCTTCGGACGGGTCAGACTCGACCGCGGGTCGCGTCGCGTCACAAGAGCCGTCGGGCACCTCCGCCTCCGTCCATGCCGCGTACAAGCGCCGTATCGCACGCAACATCTCGGACGCGCGCATCCCACCGTCCGTCTGGGATAAAAGCACCTGTGCGAGCATGTCCGTCATCTCTGCGATGTCGTCCTCGGGCACGTCCTGGAGCTTACGCCCGGTGTTGAAGACAACAACGTGGGGGGGGGAGATGTGGGACGGGAGTGGGCCGAGGAGAGGGGGTAAGGCGGAAAATGGACGTCGTGCGCGTGCTTGGCGGCGTCGGGGAAGCGGCAGATGGGTTCGTCGAACGCGGGGAGGGGGAGGATGTAGTAGCGATAGGTTTGGTCTGCGAACAGCTGTGCGGCGCGTGGGTATGTATCAGTTCCGGACGTCTCGCGTGGCACAAAGCACTGAGAGACACCTTGTTGGGATCGCGCGTCACACGCTTGTCTTCTGGCAGGTATATTTGAGTCAGGTTTCGTAACACGTCGGGCTCTGGGATCAGAAACCACGTTGCGTGTTCAAAGAGGAAATGCCAGTCGGCGCGTACTACATAAGAGAAGCGCGTCGGTGAGATCGACTCGGGAAACATACTCGTGGAACACGCACAGAGGAACACGTTTCGCCTCCTGTCGATCTGGAAGCGCTGATATCCCATCTCCCAGACATACTCCAACTTGGTGAGCTGACCGGGGGGGGGGGCGGTCATGTCAAAATAGACCAACGGGACCCATACGAAGCGCGGATACGCGTACCGTCTCGCGATCGACCGACGTGTCGACGAGGTGGCACCGTCTGAGAGGCGTCAGCCGGTTGGAGATGAAACAGAACCCGTCTGGGTCGGGTCGACGTCGGGTCGATCCATGTGGCAATGCGCGATGACGGGGAGTGCGAGCGTCTTCTTGATTTTGGGTGGGGTAGGTTGTTCTACGCCGTGCGTTTTGCATTTCGTCGTCGCCGCTGGATCGCATTGTGGGGGGGGTGGCGGTGGTGATGGTGGTGGTTGTTTGATCCTGTCGTTGGCCATGGCAGAATGTATACGAGGTCTTTAGTTGGCAAATTCGTAGGACACCAGTGGTTTTCACTGGGTGATGGGCGGTGGTAAGATGGGACGGCCGAAGTAGTTGTGGGTTCAATTGTTCGCTCATATCGTTTTGAGATCCCGAAAAGGACTCGACTTGTCAACCCGCGGAGTCAAACAATCGATAAGTAACATCAGGTTCCATTTATTGACTTCGAGTCCCATAGCGGAAGATCCAACAGCGATGCGGACATGCACGCAAACATAAAACCATGGGTATCCGTTCGCGAGTTCCCAGCTGATATCAAGAAACGACTTGAGTAGTGGAAAAGGTAAAGGCATTCGAGATGCAGTTGATATTCCAATCGTTTGTGAGGGATAAAATTCACTCCCAGAAACCGTCGATGATGATTCCGATGATGATTCCGTTTCTGACATTTGGAACTAGGTACATACCGTTCACTTGGACTTGGAACTGTATCAGCTTCGACATTGTAGAAATCAGGAGAGCTTGTCGTCGAATGCGCAAAGGCGACTTTATGCGCAGGGTATAAAAGTATCCTCGTGGATTTTCAGGGATAACCAATAGGCATTTCATGCCAATGTCACTGCAAATTGTTACTCTGTGAGGAACGCAAGACGCGCAACTCCGGTAAAAATAAATGCGCAACGCTCGTTTGGCCCGTGTGGTAACAGTTGCCCAGGCGTGCACTGGCACCAAACGGACCCTCATACACTTCACGGCTCAGCGCTCATCTACAGCCGGAAGTCACTGGAGCTGGGCAGCGCTTCGCATTGCCCCCGGCGCTCCCATCACTCCGCCCGTATACACCCGTTCATTTGTACCACATTCCTACTCGTGCCTTGTTCCTGCAAGTACAAATACGTTAGTGTTTTCTTTACCCGATTTTCCTATAACGGCTCGAGACTAATTCACCAACTGCTTGGTCACAATTTGCACTTTTCCCATTTGCTATTTGTCCAAGTCACAAAAATGGACATAACAATGAGATACATAAACAAAGTGATCACCGTAGCCATAAAACAAACTCGACAGTGGATGGTGGTTTGACGAGAGTACAACATCCAGGGTAACATCATGAAAGACCTCAAATCCAAAAACTTTTGGATGAGGGAAGTGAAAACAGCATGTTGACATCACCATCAATTTCAACCGCCTTTTTCTTGAGGAAATTCAATTAGCATAGCAGCGACCGTTGATATCCCCAATGATAATCTGCGATGTCGGAAGTGAGACTCATATTTCGTGGTAGATTCGGCCACTCACATGGAAGGGGTTACAGCAGAAAATCTTTCCAGGACAACCATCATCGGTTCCATAATAGTCCCAGCACCGACTTTCGACCGCATAAGACTGTTCATCATGGTCACATATGGTTCATCAGCGAGCGAGACCACGACTTACGGGGTTGAAGTCAGGGGGACAGCAGTATCGGATTGTGCCATCTCTGACGCACCGTCCGCCATCAGTGACAGGTGCATCAGAGGGAACAGCAACAGCCCCGGTCACAGCGACGAGCGCAATGAAGAGAGAGGCAAAAAGAGTGAACATTCAAGAGGTGCTGCGTTGGTTTGTAGGGGTGAGGACTCTGGTATTACGGTGGAGTGGGCTGACCCTTTTATCTGTTTGCGCCATTCGCTCGAGCCGAAGTTGGTTGTATGCGTTTGAATACTTACGTTAGGATTTTTCTATTCGTTTACTAACGAACCGAACAGAAGTGAAGTGGCGGACACTCAAGCTGTGGGCATCATGCTGTCGTCGCCTCAGCATGCTCCAAGGCGAAAGTGAAGAAGGCGGCGGCGACGGCGAACTGAGGGCAGGTGAGAGCGAGGTCAGGGTCAGGGCAAGCAAGGAGAGTGTCGTTGAACAGAGGACGGCGACAATTATGACCTGGCTGTCGTGGCGGAGATGCAATACTCGCTGGCACGTCGCGATGTCCCACATGATGCCGTCCAGTTGTTCGACTCTGCAACGACTCGCATCGAGTCCGGCGAGAAATCGACCCCACGGATGAGCGAGTCACCCTCGTTCTGTCGGAATATCTATTTGCGAGTCGAGTCTGCATTCCACACGAGCAAGTCGCCCTGTCGAGTCCCTGCTGCGATTTTGCTGGCATTCCGGGGGACAGCGGCACAAGAGAGGCCATCCGCCTCCATCATTGCCATCTCTTGACCATCTTCCACTCGCCATACTCGCACACCCTCTTGAATACCAACGAGAAACTCGCCATTGGCAGAGAACATCATCGTGCGTACCGATCCGCCAGCGTTGATTTCTTGAATAGGCTCACACCGTTCTTGCTCAACGATCGGCATGGGCGTGCTCATCATCTTTTCTGGACGTACCTGTCATTGTTGACCGCGTGGCTGGGAACAAGGTACGGCTCCTCCCCAATGCGTACACGTTACCATCTATTGATCAGTCCGTGCGCGCCTCGTGTGTTCGGCGCTTGTAATCATTCCAAGGTCACAACGATCGCGACGAATCCATGTCCCAAACCGTGCGATGCAAATTTAACTCTATCATAGACCATATCTCCTTCGTGGCACACGTGTAGCAGTCCACCCCTGTGGGACACATGTTGCCATTTGTTGATCAGTGTGCATTGGGTCTGTGCATACCTCATGTTTTTCGGCGCTTGTAATCATTCCAAGGTCACAATTCTCCAGATTGGCGATCGCGACGAATCCATCTCCCAAGTAGCGGTGAAAATCTAACTCTATGACCATGTCTCCTTCGTGGCACACCGTGTAGCAGTCCGCCGACTCCTTGCTTTCAATTCACTGACAATCTTGCAGGACTCTATCTCGCTCGAAAAGTGAGTGCCAATACGTGCACGACAAACTGGAGAAATATGGCGTTGTCCACACTGCGCCTTCAACTTGCGCCATTAACTCTGGAGGTCGCGCAAGCTCGTCGTCTGGACATTTTTTGGGGGGCACGATGAAGTCATGACATGATATGTACTTAGCAGTTTAGGCCAATTGCAATATTTTTGCCAGCTCCAAGGCAATTACAAAGAATGGAATGTTACAAGTACAGGGTGATAAAAAAAAATGTGCCACCTCAACGCATCAATTCCCTCTCGGGTTTCGCAGCGACTCGGCAATACCCAGGAACGTCTCCACGAGTTGGACCTAATGATAATTGATAAAGGCAGCTGAGATTAGCACAGGCAACACGCACCGTATCGAGCGCCACCATGTGCGACGACAGAAGAGTCGCAGCAGACGGCGCAAGCGGATATCTCGGTGCATTGTTCTGTGCATCACGTGCAATCTCGGCCATACGACGCAGGTACGTCGAAGAGGCATCCGGTCCAAACGACACAGCATGGAACAAAACTGGTTTTCTGTGTTGGCGAAATGAGAACGCACGTCAGCTCGCACGAGATATCGCCAAAAAAAATGGCATGTTTACCCAAGCCGGATGGACGTGCGGCACAAATCTTGCATGACCTGATCACTAATACTACATTTTCCATCAGAAAGAAAAATGACTACAGGGAATCTGCACGAACAATGAAGCTCATGTTAACAATGATAGGAAAGCAAAAGAATGTGACATTGACTTCTCTGTGCTCCAGTTCTGCTGCATGATCCTTTGAACTTCCCGGATTGCAAGCGAAAAGTTGATTCCACCACCTACAGCAAAACCAAGGAGTCTGTCCAACAGCTGCTCTGGTGTACTGGTAATGTCATTCACAATCGGTGTTTCAACAGTGTGGTTGAGCAAGACCACACTGTATGCATCTCGTCGTGCAGTGTTTGCCAGTGAGTTCCCAAGTGCCACCACCCGTGCTTCAAAGAACATATGCAGTGATGCAAGAACGGCGCCATATCGGTTGTCTGAGTGAGCTCTGATTCGAGCAGTCACTGGTGTATTAGGAAGCGGCCTTCGGTCAGTATGACCCATCGAACCAGAACTAAAATTCGAAATACAAGCAGTCAGGGAACTCTACTAGGAAGGGACCGAATAAAACCTACCGATCAAGTACAAAGATCCTGTGAAATCAAGATCGCATCAATTGCTCGGACCATAGATAAACATGCGGACAAACTCACACATGAAATACTTGCTGCATGGCGACTGGATTCCTGCATGAAAACTTATGTCCGTCATTTGATATGTAACCCCCTTCAGCGGGTATGGTGTTGGGGTTCAACGGTGCATGAAAAAGTGGTAGGATACAGTAAGAAGGCACAGCTGGACTTCCTCCATTCGCCTGGTGTTCAGGACCTATTGACCCTACTTGTAAGACGAACACCAGGTGTTGATGGATGCAGCAAATTTACACACCTCCGCACATAGCATCGCTGTCAACAGGATTGGCTATCGATCATCCCCAGAAAGCTGAAACGTACCATTTCGAAAAGTTTTCCTGATCCGCTCTTGAATATGGGTCCTTGAAACCTGACATTGGACATGTCAGACAGAGAATGAACCACTGAAAGTGAACAAAAAATCGACTTGCCACTTCGTCTCCAGAACATGCTATGCGATATCAGATCTTTTGGTCTGTCAGGATGAGGTCGTATCCTCCCTGTGAAGTGTTCCACCTCCGCATTGTCAAGCATACCAGATTACACATCATTGGTGCACCCTCATCGTTGGTGGAGAACATTCGACCCTCGATACCTAGTGGTGTACTGTCCATTCCATCGACAGTCCAGCGAGTTCGGGTATGAGACATGGACCCATGGCGTGTCTCATGTTGTTGTTGGGAATGCCCTGTCAATGATACATGAGCTTGCGCTAACTTCTGGATCCATGCTCGTAGCTTACCAAGAGGTAAAGTACAAAAGTAGCCGCAGTCTTCGCATTTAAGGGTTGTGAGAAAGTGTTGACACAGAAAATTCGAGAGTAATACTTTGCTTCGCAAAAATGAATGGTGTTCTCGTCTAGGCTGTGGTTGTGAGGTCCCATATGCCTCGCAAAACCGGGTGGAATTGGTTTGGTACATCTCAAGCGTTTTGCGACTGTCATGCATTGCTATCGTTAGATCATTGTGGGGATGCTTACTGGCATTACAACGGACCTTGAAAATACTGCAGAACATATCAGTGGTCAAATAAATAATGGAGAGCAGCTCATATACCTCGGTATACTGATTTCTGCCAAAAGACACAAGGCGTGGTGCCGTTTCGATCTCGCATATACCCTGCATAGCACACATGTCAGTGCACAAATGCTCTTGTCTGTGAATCATCGATTAGGAACTCATGCCATTGCTGTGTCAAAATTCTACACACCCACAGACATGGATGGCACTAGGGTCGAGACCGTGTAGATGGTCTTGGTTTGCACACCCGCTTACAGAGTTGGCATTGAATAGAACAAAAATTAGCATCGCATTGATGCAGCACGTGATCCGTGTCGCTTGAAGGGCATGAGAGGTAAATTCACTAGATATCAATAGGTTACCTATGGATTCGGCACACCCCAGGACAAGAATACAAACTCCCATCGACCAGGTTCATGTTAGATGCACTGCATGACTAGAATTTGCACATCTCTTCAGAAATGACACGCGGAAGTGATCCATGGTCCGCAGACACCTACCTGCCCACAAGCGTGCACGGAAGCCGCACATAGATGCTCATCGTCAATGTGACCGTTATCCTGTCCTTCATCCAAACCAGATTAACACCTCAAATGGAAGTACATACCTTTGCGCATGCGTCCTGACATCCAAGCTTTCCAGAGAATTTGCAGCGTCTCCCACACAAATGTCGGCTCACAACACACCTGCCAAGTGGCGTGAGCTGCCACATCATCAATCAGACCCACAAACACCCACAAGTGATCCCCCGTGTGACCCGCCCTGTAACAATGTATTCAGTACCGCGTACGACATCATGATCAATATATTGGCACGCACCCCATCGTACATGGTCGACGTTCCACGGGCTCGAGCTCCAAGCAGAAATCACAGTTGTAGACGCACAGGTGGTCCGATTGACAATCATGCGGACCTTCGTGCAACCGACTCGTGATACAGCACAGCTGACAGATGGCACATGTCATCCCACACAGCTGAACGTTGACTTTCAAGTCCATGATCGAGTTTTCAAAGTGACGCCTCAGTCTATCGATTGCACGACTCCCGACAGTGTCATTGATCGCTTGGAATTGGGACAAATTTTGGTTCATCCATTCACGTACGTGGGCAATCCGCAACTCCACGATCATCTGTAGTTGCTGAGTCAAACATAGCATCCATTCGTCCTCGCTGGTGTATCGGCGGGATACATAGCCATCCAAGGCCGTCCGAAGCAGCTTCAGCGTGCGTTCGCGAGAGACTGCCTGATCACTGCCATCTCCGATGAACAGTTGATGGGGTGTATCTAGCAAGTCAACCGGCATGTCCGTATCGATATTCTACTGGAAATATCAGTATGGCGTCCATAAGAAGGAAAGTATCGTTGTCAAGAATAACCTGCTGACCTTCAAAGGTACGCGATCTTCGTCTACCTCCGCATATCCATAAGCAAGAGCATTGGGCAAAATTGTCGCGATTAACTGGGCCCGATGTGATGCCATTTGTCTAAATTCAAAATTTGTCGTATGATTGAGCAACACAAAGCGCACCATGTACATATCTTACCTACTGCAACCCTGGAGCTGCCGTCGCGAATCACGATTGTGGTACTAACAATAGCCTAGGGAAATGTTGACAACCGCACTCGACTTTCCTGCGCCACCGTCGCCGAAGACTCCAAATTTGGCCATTGCGGAAGTGCGCACCCCACTCTCCAATGGCCCAGTGTTTATCCGATACATCCTCGCCTCGTCATGGACGATTTATTAGATCATGACCATCACCACGAAGGATCAATGTGCAAGGGAAACGTGTCGTCCGGGGCCATCGCCTTTGGCGACGCCATTCTCGGTCTCTGCCGATTTGGTGGGTGATATTGATGGTGGAACTGGGCCTCCTGGGGTCACCATCATCTGCAGCACGTGTCTCTTTTTTCGTGTATCATTGTGCGCATCGTTGACATCGCTCTCAATGATTGGGAGATACCAACAGTATTCGGGAGTCGGGCGCACGCGAGATGGCTGGCCGCACTGCACTATTCACCGTAGACGACAACAATGACGTGTTGGCTTTCGACGATCGAGGGAGAAAAGTTGATGCGAAACGACGTTACGATGGGTTGCGAGATACGTCCATTCCTTCATGGGCACACATGATTGTGACTAGCATTCATTGTCTTGCATTGACCAGCATTACGGGGATACAAACACCACAAGCTATGCTTTCTCTCCACGGCGTCGTACAACACCCACGAAGAAGCTATGGAAGCTGGGATCACCACCATGGAGTCGCCCTTGACAACTCGCTCCTGCGTCCTCCAGGTAAACAGCGCATGCACAAAAACGGACCAATATTCGCTTGATCAAACTCGGTTACGGTGTTCTGCTCGTCTCCACGAGCTTGAGGTGAATCGCATGTTGGAAAGTCAATTTGCTTCTACATTTTTGCGTGTGCAGCTGGCGTCGTGGAGCAGCCGTGGAAAGAACCTGGGCATACCGAACTGGTGCCGAGAACGTGCCCTCACGAAGAAAGTACGCGACGCTATGTATGCGTCAGCGACCGATGGCTAGGGTACCGTGGGCAGGTGAACGCAGTCCCCACTGCTCGGGTTACTATTCAGGGGTCTGCTACAGTGCATATAGTAAGAACAGTAAAAACTTAAGGATTGTATAATCTCGTCTGACCGGTTTTGAAGTTGAAGGCTTGACCGATCAGTGGCACGGAAAGAAGTTGGGGTCTCAAGGGTAAAAGGTCTACATGTAGGGATGATCGAGCGGCCGTTGCCGCCAAGAGCGTCCAATATTGATGATGATTGTTGACATACTTAGGGATACAAAAAGAGGATGTCATCGTCCGTTGCCCTTGAAAAATGACTAGCTTGGTATCCAACGATGCGACCAAAACGCACGGACGCATCAAGATGTTGGTAAACATCTGAGACCAATGGAAATGGTATTCAGTGAGCGTCATGCGGTGAGTCCTGCAATCGCAATGATCGTTTCAAGTTTCTAGAACTTAAACACATTGACATCCAGGCTACCTTAGATCTTAAAAAAGTAGAACTTCAGCACAATCTACGGATGAAGGGACGGAAGTACTGCATGACATAACGGCTTGTCGCATCTCTGCAGGTGCACTGTAGAACTTTGTTTGATGTTCCGAATCGCAGTGGAAGCTGACGGCAGCAGACATGAGTCAGAGTTTCGTGTGGGGATGGATGGCAACAGTTGTTCACCCTGCAAATACAGACCAAGTTATACAAAAATTAGACTCGAAGGACGCTCCCGAACTCGCGATGGACGGAACAAAGATGAATACCTTGAAAGGTCGCTATCACAGCGTGTGCTCTGCCTGCATGAGCAACGAAACAAAGACTCTAGAGTGGACGTTGAACTTTGGACGGAGTTTGAATTGCCTCTCCTCTACCGAAGTCAGCGCCGCCCAATAACGCGTTCGTTGCTCGCGTTGGCAAAGGAGGATTCATCAAGCTTTGAGATCGTCCCTCTGTAAATGCTACCGTGTACGATGACTGATTATCAGGCCCGTTTCCACTGTCACTGGGCCACCCTTAATACCCCAGGACCGTCATGATAGTATTGCTTTTATGATGTCCGTTATCAATGACACCCTGGGATTGCAATAACCTGTACAAGTCATATTGATTACTGCCTCGCACAGGATATGATGTATCGTGATCATCGATCTGTGCATGTGATGCAGGTAACGTCATTTCGGATTCATTGTCCTATCATGTTGCGCCCTGACATAGCCTTCATAGATATCTCCTTATGTGCTTCAGCTAGTTACTAATAAAAGAGTTGTATAACTTTGCTTCCTGCTGTAAAACTCCCTCACTCTCACAGTCTCACTTTGCCATCAACGTAAGTAAATTACCATGTCCTCCGAGTCCGATCTACAGTCCACTGTGGAACTTCTCGTTCTAAACAACTATGCAACTGGTACGATCACTCTTACATTGGAGATTCATCTAACATTCCAATGTAGTCGTTACTGCCACTGCCGTTGTGTATGATTACGGTGAGTGGTTACTGCATTCTATGCTCACCACCGATGCAACGTCAAATCACCAGTCCTCACCTTCTCGAGCGAGGTATCTTATTTCCGACATCCGCTTCACCGCTAACGAGTTCCAAAGGTAGAGTACATCTGGGTAAGCCCAAGGTATTCGCCACCATCACCATCCCTGATAATGTCAGTTCCGACCCTGGACCTGGGTGTCTACAATCTTTTTTCTCGTGTGTTCATCCCATTCGTGGATATTATGGACCGTATGTTCTGAATTCACTGTTCTAACAGGTCCGTTACATTGGTCTTTTGTCCGTCACGTACGTCTATTGGCAGAATAACGGACATTTTTAACGCAGCTAACTCCAAGTTCATTCCTTCTTAAGGGACTATGCCTTCGGTATGTTCAAAGGTCCAGCCTAAGATTCAATTACTCAACTGTTCTCAGGTGGAAGTACCTGGGTTCCCGGCCCGATAAAAGTGAATCTCTTCATACCTTTCACCTCACTTGTAATTGATCATTGTATTTCAATAGACGTACGTACCTCACTTTTTCAATTGAACACGGAACTTCAAGTGATGAAATAGTTGTAAGCTTACATATCTACTGGAAATCATGATGTTTTAAGGTGACGCATATCCCAAGGTACCGCGTTATATCTAGTTGCACTTTGGGCATTCTTAATATTTCTTTTCGCCACTGATAGTAAGTCTTGTCCTTTGATCAGGTCTTTCACTATGTTGATAAGGTCACAGTCGTGATGATCCTGCGAGTTTACGCAATGTGGAGTCGATCCAAGACCGTCCTTTGGATCCTTCTGACGATATACGTGGTGCAAATAATTACATCTGTTGTTCTGGATGCAATTTATCAAAATCCCAATGTCTACGTGTCAGGTAGGTACTATTCAATCGAGCGCGTTGTATCATACTACTTTGCCATAACGACTCATGTTTTTCTCAGTGACGATTGCACAAGTAACCAGTTTTTCATTTTGCAGCTTTGCAACATACAACGTTCCACCAGTGATTGAGTGGTTGAAAATACTTGTGCGTTTGAGTCTCGCCGCTACACTGGTGATTCTCGCTGTTGTACAAACCCTCAAACAATCCATCGAAATGTACAAAGCAACGAAGCAGTGGCATCCCAACCGTTACGTGCAACTACTAGCGAAAGATGGAATTCTGTATTTCCTTGGGTACGTCACTCTTGCATCGTTCGCTTTGCCTGTGCGTCTAACGATCGCTCGTGTGCAAACACGTTCGCCTCCACTTCAGTAACGTGCTTTACCAAACGTTCGATCTGCTCTTCCAAGCCGGCGGCGTGCCAACCAACGCTGAGCTGCTCTTCCTGGGCACGGTTTCCTATCTCGTGTTTTATCCGGTCATCCCGCGGTTCATCATCAGCGTACGCGAACTGTATGATCGCGACAGCCGCGGTCGCCTTCATGTCGATACCGGATTCGGCGTACGTTCGCAGTCGGATGCTGGTCTGGATGCGACTGTGTCCGCGATGGTGTTCATGGACGTCGACGGCAGACGACAGGATGCCGAGGTGGAAGGAGACACGGACGACGTGAGGGATATTGAACTTGCAGTTCATACAGTGCCGGGTCTGGTTTGAACAATGATAATCACGGAGATGAGAGGGTCAAGATCGACGGGGCTGGTGTTATTTCTGCAGGGGTTTGGATGGCGATCATAGTCTAGAGTACGCGACTATGCATATGTGCGACCATGTCTCTTGGCGAAAACAAGGTCAAGACAGTCTACGCTGTCCCCGGAGGGGATTGAACGTTATTACACGTATGTACCTGTGTTCGTTGGCATCGTATTCTTGTCATGTTACTTGCTAAAACCGATGGTACTACCCTTGTGGAACTTTGCGTTACTACTCGCGGGCCCTTTCGGTGCACGGAAACGGGAGATTCAACTGTCCAATGATTAACAACGCCTTTTCTGACCTCGATTTCAGTATTTGCTTGTCTCCCTAAGTCACCGTGGTCTGTCTGCGCCGTCACGCAATCTTGTGTGCCAGCATTTCCGTTCAGCTCGTTGCAACAGGTCCGGTCTCACAGAGATTGAGTCACTCCACATTGAACTCTTCCAGGTATTGGTGCTTTTGGCGCTTGTAATCGTTTTCATGAGACAGGCCAGCTGACAGTCATGACGAATGCACCAACTAGGTTTTACCTCATGTACTTGAAGCAAACACAATCCCAACTCGGGGCTACTCATCCCCCCACCAATGTCCCGGCGCATATATCCCAATATTTGCGGTTAAATTACGGATTCCAGTCATGATAAAAGTCTCAGCCAAGGTCCACGTTAAACATGATGTTGGGATGCACTAGCGCCCAACCACCCTGTTTTTGTTTAACTCACTTTAAATCTCTAGTACCGTGAACGATAAGAGCATCTGAACGAACAAAGTGCGAATTTACATTCGTACGTGCGTCAAGCTCTCTACGCCCTGAAGAGACTATCACTGCAAGAACTGCTGACTGAGCACGACATCACAATTCTGTTCTGTTTTGCATCGCTGATTTTTTTCAAGTGCCCAGCGCAACAAGACAATGACCAGTATTTCTCATCGCTCAATCGGTGCTTCACGTGGAGACCCTAGCCAATGATGTGGCAGATCATGGAATAGTTATTGCAAATCGATTACCAATTGGACTCACAGTATGAAATATAGTACTGGGTTGATCTTATAGAGTGCACCAAGGGTGGGACTGGGGTTTAGGGGAAGGAGAATGTCCGCGTTAGCCAGGAGATCATCGTCTTACATTGCAGCAGCATTGTTATGTGGTACTGTACCATTTCGATCGATTCGTCTGTCACGCGTCACATCGTTTTTTTTTCTCATCGGATTTAATTTTTTCTCGATTTTTGGGATTTTTTGAGATTTTTGATCAAGTCACGTGATGACGAATCGATTGAAATGGTACAGTAGTACTTAGTGATAACTGGAAAGTTTGAGATCCGAACACAAGTACACCGTGTGAATTTTGAAGCCACCCGTTAATGCCTTGATGGAGGCTGGCAAGGCCGCAAAACGGTACATAGACGACAAATGTCTAGCCCCCCCTCAAAAGAGATTAGATGAGTTCGAAATGAACCCTCTCCGAGTCACCCTTCCATGCACCTTTGCACAAATAGCTTTTGCCCTAGTCGCGCTCATGGTCAAGATGAACGCCATACTAGACGAGTAGGTCCTCTAGGTATGTACTTCCGTGCATTCTTCATCCTCTCATGATGCCATTGATCATGCACGTATAACGGATTGGCTCACAGAAAACCCTCACCACCGCTGTTCCCCCACGGGCGGAGTTCGAATGTGATCGTCTGGACTCTGCTGGAATTGGGCCATACTTAGACCTGACAGTAGACCTTGCAGGCAATGTGAGCCAACAGCCTCGTGTGTATCCATTGTGTGGGTCCAAACAAGCATTCGTCCTCCCCCTCGCTTCTCTGTGCGATGTATTGTTGTCGCGAACCCGTACACAAGGACGACCTGTACACTAACCGGCCACAGCCTGGGACAGTCTACCAGGGCGTCGTACAGCAACAGCCGAAACCGCAGGCCCCGGTGCAGCTGTACCAAAAACCGCCAACGCTGCTCACCTCGCTGTACAGCAGCACACGACTCTTGCCTCCCTCACTGGGCGGCGCGGTATCGAGACTACCGCCAGCAGCGGTTGTCTCTGGGACGCCCTCCCCACCGCCGGCCATAGGATTGCCGATCCACGCACTCACTTTCCAAGCCGCGAGCGTCCCCGCGTTCTCACCCACACCGAGTCCTCCCCCGAACCAGACAGTGTCCCAGCCCAATCCGTTACATGCCCTCCAGCCGAACCACTCGACCTCGAATTCCATGTCCACCTCGGACGAGGGCCGGTTGTCCATCTCCATCGATTTCAGTGTGCTTTCAAGTTCCCTCTTTTATAGTTCACCCTCTCTGACCAGAGCAGGAACGACGTTTTCAGGTGTGGTGCGTCAGACATTCGGATGCATTGCGTGCGGGGCTGATCCGATCACACACGGGCCTACGCGTCCCTGCGCATCGCGTCTGGTACCATTCAGCACATCCTACACTGGCCAATCCCGTCCGAAACGTTCCGCAAGGTACCGACATGTCTCCTGTACGACGAGCATGGTCATGTGTTGGCATGGGGATTCGAGGCAAGTTACGATAGCCACAAGCCCGGCACATTGCGATGCGAATGGTTGGGGGCCGTCTTGAGTAACCGCGTCTCCCACTCATCCATGTACAGGTTTAAATTGTTCCTCGAACCACGTGCCTTGCGCGACCAGTCTGCCATTGATCCACGGTTGCCACAACTTCCGGTACGTCGTGCCGTGTTGCACCCTTTTTTTTTAAAAAAAAAGAACTTGACGCTTTCTTGACAGCCTGGCAAGAGCGCCATGAACCTAATCGTCGACTACCTGACTTGTCTCTGGGAGTACGCCAAAAAAGAGATCACGCGTGAGATTGGAGCGGTTGCCGACTTCAGTATCCTAGTCCATTTCTCATTTTCTACCGGCAATTCGCTGACGGGCACTATAGACTCCGCGGACGTCATCGTGACATGTCCAGCTGCGTGGGATGCCAAAGGGTGTGACATCATGCGCGCAGCCGCCATCGAAGCTGGTCTGGTGCAACCCCCGCGCGCTGGCGACGTTCATTGGCGCGATCGCCTCCGCATCATCACGTAGACACATTTTTTCTGTTTTCTGTTTCGTCATCCGCTCAGCATCTATCTTTAGAGAATCCGAGGCAGCTGCAATGTATTGCGCACGGTTGACGGACCTCCATAAACTCCGTCCAAGTCAAAATTTCATGATATGTGACGCCGGTGGCGGTACGGTCGTACGTATATTGTTTGTTCACTCGTGACATGCTAAGTGGCGGGCACAGGACCTGGCATGCTACAAGATCACTGGCAAAGTGAAGCAAAACGGGAGCCTGGAGATTGCAGAAATGTGCGCCCGGTCCGGCGCAAACTGCGGATCGCAGTTTCTAGATCTTCGATTTCGGGAGCTTGTCAAGACACTCTTGATGGATCATCCGGCCCACCTCGACGCGGCCAGTCTCGCGTATTTCATGCACTTGTTTATTCATACGGACAAGCTTGCGTTCAGAGGCGCGTTGGACGACGGTGAGGGCTCAGTTGCGCGCGCCTAAGCATGTCAAATCAAGTCAATGACACTTGCCAGATGCATTTTTCCATTATACGTGCTTCAATGTGCAGGACCCACATGACCCATCTGTCGGGTTGGTGAATGGCGAACTAGCGATACCGGGAATTCTGATTCGGAGGGAAGTCTTTGACCCTGTCGTCAATCAAGTAAGCAGGCGACCATGTGTTGTTGTGATGGATCGACGTGGCTGGACAGAATTTTAAATAGGTGCTGGATATGATCGAAGAAGAATTGGGCAAGATTGAACAACGAATTGACGCGCTGCTTCTCGTGGGAGGGTTCGCTGGGAGCGAGTACCTGTTTAGAAAAATGGAGGTGAGTTGTGATGCCACGGCTATTTTGGACTGGAAAAGAAAAAAAAAAAAAAACCGTGCGCGCGTGTGCATACAGGGCAAGTTTTCTGGTAGGATGAAAGTGATCGCACGCCCACCTGACGCGGACATGGCCACGGTGCGTGGGGCCGCGCAGTACGGACTCTCGCACAAGACACTGGTGTCGACGGTGATTGTACCTCGGGCGTATATTATGAAGGTGAGCAGATGGGCAGGCGTGTCGTAAGCGGGTTCGGTGGCTCAAGGGGAGACTAGGTCAAACTTCCAGCGGAACCCGAGGATTGGCTGAGACGGCCCGCTTACATCAAGGAGGACAACGCCAACGTGGCGCTATGTGAAAACCGGTAAGCAGCGGTGCAGATATGGAAGTGCGGACTAGAATGGAGACCGAGAGAATAGACTGCAATATTTAGTGATGAAAGGCGCGATCCTGCGAAAAGGGTAAGCATGCGATGTCGAGATGACATTGGGGCTGATCGAAAACGGTGGATGGCAGACAACTGGTCAAGTCCAAGTTTTGGTATGGGACCTCAGTCTAGAGCGTGACGATGAGCCTAAACGTTCCGCCGCAGTAAATTCTCTCAGAATACACAAGGTGAGGAGGTGGGAGAGAGAGGCTGATATAATGTAGCTGAGATTGCTGTTGCCAGATTGCCATTTTGTGGCTGTCCTGTACACGTCCGAATCAGACAAGATACTGCGGTATATGGATGAGGCAGGTGGATGATACATAACGGGAATCTCAAGTGACGTTTTATGCCATAGGGCGAAACGATGGAGCTCTGTAAATGGACTGTGGATCTGAGCTCGTTACCCGTGTTCCAGGAAAATGCAAATATGTCGCATCCGGATGGGTTCTACACAGGTACGGTCCTGCGATCATAGTCCGTGAAAAACGGCGATGACAGTGAGGGTCCGTTATTTGCAGAGTTTGAGCTTGGGTTAGAGATGGACAGTGCAGAAGTGCGAGGGGTACTGTTCTACCAAGGACAAGAGTGGAGTCGTGCCGTGTTTGATTTTCTCAACTGACCTGTGCCAGTCTGGTCATCATCGTTGTCGTTGTCGTGGTTGTCGTCGTAGATTCGTAAGGGATTTTGGCGGGTGATGGGCGGTGGTAAGATGGGACAACCAAGTAGTTGTGAGTTCAACAGTTCGCTCATTCGTTTGAGATCCCCAAAAGGGCAGGTTGGAGAATAACTGATTTCGGCTCAATACAGTATGTACTATTGGCAACTTGCCTCGGAGCTGTAACAACTCACAGATGATTGATTTCCTGTGTACGGTAACATGTTCAGACATTACAAGACCAACAACTGAGCCTCGTGAACAGCTAACCCTATAATGGTTAGCAGGCTTGTCGCGCCAAGGATCAAATAGTTCTAGTTTTGCAGCGATCTGAGGGTCTGTGGCAGATTCTCTTCTATGTACTCGATATTACGCAGTGGGAGCTCACTTCCAAGGCGACTTCTTCATTTCAGCGTAAGTATGCTTGTCTTCTCCCAAGCACTAGACTCTCATGAGTGCTCTGCACTTCGTATTGCACAGCAGGTCTTATTGCATGCCAAAGTGCAATTTTCACAGGGTATGCTATTCGAGTTTGGCCCCTCATACTATATACTTGCGTGGAGAAAGTAGCCAACCCAATCATTCTCCTCCATCAACGATAAATAGAAAAAGAGCAGATGTGTGGCTAGTCATCAGCACGCCACCTTCCATACTGCCCACATTCTTCTCTCAGTATACATTCAATCCTTCTGTCTTATTTTTTTTTCCCTCGCTCTTGGCATTATTCCGCCATGGCCAACCATTTGCGTGGCGGTTTCTAATCAGTTTGTGGATGGCACTAACTATCGAATCGCTGCTGATAATTTGATACCATAGCTTCAAATTCACACCCGTACAAGATTCAGTCGAGCAGCGCGGGGGTTCTTTGTGTTCTTTGTGTTCCTTATAACGCCATTCTAACATTTGCATCTAGCATTACTCCGATCAACTGACGCAGAGGCTACGCCACTCATCACGTTCTGGATAGGGCCAGCTCCGTAGTATCATCGCCGTCCACTTATCACTGATAATTTGAAATCAGCTTCCAGCTTGAAACATGGACCTGCCTCGCGTGAATCGGAATGGCTCACAGTCTGCACAGTTTGTGATTCAGTATGTGCCGGTTTTCTTTCTACATTCATGGTAGCCATTTTTACCCTTTATTTCATACATTGTAAACGGTACTCTCGCACTGTACGTCGCATTGCTTCATAGCATGTCAGCGTACGATTTCCATAGAGTGTAACCTACTTTTCCGGTACCATGAACTTGAAAACTGAGCCTAGAAAGCAGGTAATCCGATTTTGCTTCAAGTCGCTGACAGTGTCATTCAGGATTTACGTCATGTGAAATTTCTTCCACACACTCCATCCTTCCAAAGGAACCTTCCATGATATAAGAGGGCTAGACCAAATCGGACTAGGCTGGGAAGTATATGTCATGTGTAGTGCCCTATTTATTCGATGTTGGCACAAAATGCAACAGCCCGTCGAACAACAACATCACCCACCACTTCTGATATCCGCTCCATCCATACGCAATGCAATGCATCATCTCCAACGTACGTCATGTTATCATTGATCACTGACCTTTTCGATAACAGTGATCGCAGCCGTCGTGGTTCGTAGTACTGTGGACTGCCAGTGCCATTGATATTCTCGATGAGCATGCTTTGGAAGATGCTGAGAACACCACGTACATTTTATGTTACCGTTGACTGTTCATTTTTTGATGAAACCCTCGCAGTTCCTCTGAGATTCTCAAGGAGAAAGTCCTGGAGGAAGCCGAATAGAATTGCATTCCTTCTAGATATCATCGCTTTTGATTTCGTGTAGATCATTATGTGTCGAGTAGTTGCGTCTTGACTGCGGTCAGGGTGCAACAGAATGAGATTGTTGACGTTGTCTTGAGAAATCGTTGTGGAATATATTGACTGATTGGAAATGTGTGGAAGTAAAACACGTCATTCAAGACTAGACGATCGACCGCAAGCCTCACGATGATGCAGCATGCTGTTGCGGCCAAGGACATGCGTCTTAGATGTAAGCCAAGTTAGCAGTCAGGAAAAGCCTGATCTAATTACGCGAGCGTCTTCGCCGTCGCCCCCATGTACTTCTTTGAGCATAAGGACAAAAATGTCAGCCGTGAGGTGTTCGAGTTAACCCACGAACTTGAACGAGGGTGAGATCTTGCCAGTGAGACCCGATGTGTCTCGTCATGGGGGAAAGTGAGTTGCCACTGGCCTGTGGCACGTTCGAACTGAGAACTGAGAGACGAGTCACCTGAACTTGAATGATGGACGCTCGACGTCCTGGAAGCCACATTGTTTTCGCCAGCGTCTTCGTCGCCATCCCGTACAAACCTCACCTTGTCCGGGGCGTTCCAGACGACGTAGTTCACTATAGGCGAGGGACAAGACCTGTCCCCAGAAAAAAACTACTCGGACTCCAGTAAATTGGCTGACTTGTCCGGCCACGTGGCAGGCCGTGCAAATAGGACTCGCCGGACAGTTTTGTTGCGATTCGCTTCTTCCCCGACTGGCCCTTTGCACGTTGATACTCAGAATTGAAGATACGGATGCGGTACGTTGCTATACGTTGCCTTGCTCGTATACTTGCTCAGGCTCGTACAGTCGCGATACGTGCCTTGTGCTGTCGACGGCATTCACCCAGCGTTGACCTGGGCCGGTATTTCTTATGACTTTAGTAATCTCGACTCCGACCTTTCGGAAGTCACAGGCTGACCGTGTTCAACAGGTCCTGGACTGGGTGCCCAACATAGCCCTTACCATCAGGTGCGTGATGGTTGTCCATCCCATCCCCCTCTATCAACCGTTTCATAGTCCCTATGCACAGCGGCTCTTGCAGGTTCGTGCTATCACTCCCATTACCTTTCGCTCTCTGAGTTACTCTTCTAGTCTTCAGGCGTATCGATGTTTCTTTTCCCCGGACAAGCTCACTGCTACAAGAGAGAAATTGGCTTGTACAGGGTCCAACTCGACCTACGATAGGTCATTTATTCATCTCACGGAGGAAGAGATTGCTAGACACGTTCGTGCCGGAGAAAACTCAATCGTCAGGCTCAACGTATGTCATTATCGCGGCGTTCCTCCTACATTCGACTGTTTCCCTAGGACGACAGGCTGGCATACCACACACTACCTCGCCTTTGGCGATTCGCGGGATGCACACGCTTCTCTGCCAACCGACCCCGTCCTACTCAAATCCGAGTCGTTCCCAACTTACCACTTTGCTTCCGTTGTCGATGACCATGAGATGGGAATCTCCCATGTAATTCGAGGAGAGGCGAGTCCCTTCCGTTCGATTCAAAGCTACCTTACACGCGTCTCCTCTGATACTACTCAATCCAGATGGTTCGAAGATGTCAAAACGCAAAGATGATGTTACCATTTTCGATTTCACGGTATGCCGCCTGTCCATCTAGCCTTGTGCACTTAACCACAAGAAAATATAGAAGAGGGAATGGGAGCCAGAGGCATCAATCAATTGGCTCGCCTTGGCTGGATGGGGCCGAGGACTACGATCCAATTCAGACTCGACTTCCACCTCTCGGAGCCCTGAAAGTACGGACATCATGACGCTTTCGGGACCCATTGGACAGGTGCGCCTTGAGCATCGTACATGTGTCTGATCGACTTACGCGACCAGTTTGATCTCGCATTCTTGACTCATCGCCGTCAAGTCCTGGAGCCTGCAAAACTTGAATACTTCAATAAACACCATCTCATGCATTCCTGGAAAACCTACCAGGGAATGTCATACCACGCACGCTGGATAAAGGAGCGCGTACAAGCCACGTTCCCGTTCAGGTAAGGTCGTACTCGACGAGCCAAGCTAGTACATTTTCCTCATTCTGCCCACAATCACCACGCGACCCCGGAGTACATCGCCAAAATCATCCATGTATTGCAGGTGAAGTCTACCACTACCCCGTCTTGATTGACACCTATCTAAAAGCGTCCCTCCCACGTCGCCAGGGATGAATAACCAACATCCGCGACGTGCCCGAGCTTGCCCCTACTTTTTCGTCCATCCCGACTATGCGGCAGCCAAGGCGAAGCTCATTGTGACGTACGCTATCCACCAGTGACTACAGCGAGTCGCCCAAATACTAGTTTTCAGTGGGTGATGGGCTATGGTAAGATGGAACGCCAAAGTAGTTGTGGGTTCAATTGTTCGTTCATTTCGTTTTGAGATCCCTCGACCGTTTGTTGTCAACCCGCGGCGTCAAACAATTGATAATCATCA